>JAOTAV010036427.1:0-18887 GCA_026546445.1 Cyclargus thomasi
ATTGGACAGTAATTATTTTGTTTTCAAAACTATCTGTGTAAAGTTGCTACTCATTACACAAAAAATCAAAATCATTTATTTCTGAGTAAAATTAAAATAAATGTTTTTAGAATGTGTACATGTTGACCTACCACCGGTTCTGGAACTAGCCGTGCGAGAAGAACCGGCGTAAGAAACTCGCACGGGGCCACCTTGTACCAAAAGATAAAAAAATTTTCTTTTCAAAAAAAGTGTTAAAATTTTATAACATAAATTTCGCAAATTAGCGGGTACTTCCGTTTCCACTTTCGTCCCGATCCCGTCAGCCGAGAACAAAGGAATTATATATCCGCAATATATCCGCGCAAAACAATAATATATCCGCGTTATATCACTCTATCGGTGCACCGGGCGACCGCACTGCGGGCTCATCGCGGACAGATGGCTTGGAAGTCTAAAGCTAAAATTTTTTGACTTTAGGAACTCTGTTTTCTCAATGTTTTGCTCTTTACTAGCTCTTTACGCAACCCTTCGTGTGCAAGTCCAACTCGCACTTTGCCAGTTAACATAAAAAAATGAGGATTTTCCCCCCCAGCACGTACACTCTTATATAATTCTAGATAAAAATCACAGGTCATCTTTGAAAACAGCAACATCTGCAGATATTACATTCTACAAACTAGAAATCGCTGTCTCGCGATATCCCATCATTGTGGACACCGCGAGGGCTGTGTGTATGTTCGGGGGGGGGGAGGGGGGAGGGGGTGAGGTAAGATTAATTGCACGACCCAAAACCGCTTACATACTTGCTGGACTCTTGTGCGGAGTTCGAGTGAGCTATAAGGACGTTGCCCGTTTGTCCATATTATGGACTTATAAAATCCAACTTTATGATCTAGGCTATAGGATTCATTTTCTAACGACATTGCTATAGCGTCTATGTCGCCGATCTGTAGGACGTAGAGCAAAATGAAACCTGTCGCCTATGTCTTGAAAAACGGCGTAAGCGTCTTTTCACATGGACACGGTTGCCGTACCGCGTAAAGTGATAGGACCTTTTACAAGCACTCGCACTCGGGTGCCGCACGGTCGCCGTGCCACGTAAAGTAGTAAAGTATAAGCGACTATGAGAGATTTCACATGGCGCGGTGAGTGGCGACCGTGTGTCGGCCGTGCTTACATACTACAAAAAAGCGTCTCAGTAATGTATAGACTTGTATAGACGCTTTCACATGAACGGGCGCAACACGGCACGACGATCGTACATGTGAAAAGGGGCTTAAGTTATAAATGTTGCTTGTTCGTTCCATATAAGGTCACGAAGATGGATGTGCGAGTACTTTGACTGCCTGGTTTTTTTAACATAACATTTTGAGAACAATTTCATAAAATTTGAGATTCTTCAATAATGTAATGTGGCATTTTTCCGCACCGTACGCGCTGCATTTCGTAAAGTGAGTGTACGATGGCTATTAAAAAATGCGGCGCGTACTACGTGTGCAGCGCGTACGGTGCTGACAAATGTGCGATTACCTTAATAAGAACACTCATGTCTATGTCAACTTTAATAAAAAAAAAATGTATTATAGTTGACATAGACACCACGTCAGTCTGGCCCTAATTTGTATTACGGGTACCAGACCACGGTAATATATTTAATATTTTTATACTATACACAATATATTTAAGATTTTTATTATATGATACACATATTTAATACACACCCAAGACCCAGGAACATTGAAAAACTTTTTGTTCCGTCGGCGGGAATCGAACCTGCGATCGAAGAAAATTTTACCAACTGAGCCACAGAGGTCGTCATTAAAATTAGATTTCATACTAAACTTTCGTACCATATGTTTTTTAATTTGCCCGAAACCCTCTTACCTACACGGGATCTTCTGGATTATATCTATGGTAATGAGATCCATACTACTATACTAATATATAACTGTCTGTCTGAGAGCTAACACCAATTTTGATAAAATTTAAAATGGTGATACTTTGAATCCCGGATAAGGACACCAAAAGGGAACCTTTTATCTCGAAAAAATGTATAGTTTCCGCGCGTTAAATGAATTTTGGCGCAACGAAGTTGCAGGCATCGTCTAGTAAAAGTTAAAATGGATTACTTTTGCATTGGCGTACCAAAAATGTTGGCTATGCAATTATTAAATTAAACTTAATTTTAATATTTTATGTTAAATTAACCATCAATAAAATGTTGATTATTTTAATGGGCATTTCAAATTGCCTATGTAAATAAATAATTTACGTAGGTTTATTAAAATGTTTGTTACGAAGCTCAAGGGTTTGTTTGTATAGACAAGCTAAGCTCACAAACTACTGAAATGAATTTTATTGTATTTGGTACAAATATCGAGCAGGTCAGATAAATATTTAGCGGAAACTTAACTAAAACACTAACTAATATTCACTATGCCTGTATGAGTTTACAACGTAACATTATATTAAGTTTTAACACCAGAGAAAAAAATAATAAACAATGAAGTATGATTTTTATAATAACCCACTTCCTGCAGTTCGGTCGAGTAATAAAACGTAACTTTGCGAGGTGTACACGTTCCATTGCGACTTTTATTGCAACTCATTATCTACTTCATTATAAAATTAAAATTTAAACTCTTTTAATCTTTTTGGGTCGTTTTTGTCGGGCTTAAAATTCGCCTCATAACTATTTAGAAACGTTAATTAGAAATGTAAACAGACCTATTCAAAACGTACCTTTTCTGCCTTTATGTTTGTATAAAGCTTGTTTGAATGACTCACTTAACGAAGGCGAAATTCACATACTTATGTATAAATAAATCAAGGTTTATACCTTTTCACAAAAATGCCCATAGTTTCTAAATATAGTTAGTGTAACATAGAACTGGTTAGAATTTTCTACTGCTCATAACCGATTGCTCTTTGATTAATAGTTTTCTAAGCCCGTAAAAAAAAATATCCTGCGACTTCAAATAAAAATTACATAGTATTTACTTAGAGTTAGAGTAGACGGTATTTATTTTTTGCCGAAAATGTTTAGAAATCAGTAGTTACTTTTGCAAGTAATTAGTTTGAAAGTTTTTCGCAGCTTTAGCCAGCGCTGCGTCCATGTGGCTACTGGTGATGCTGATGGTTTCCTCAGCGTATCTCCCCATCTTGGAGATGTACATCCTCGCCTGCTCTGTACACTTATGTACCAGAGCCACATGCTTGCTAGATACTGTGCGGATAGCGCGACGTTCTTCGTCGCAACTGGCTGCAATAGTATATAATATTATTATGAAAGGGACCTGACTATGAAAAAAGGTAGAATACGACTGTATTACAACAATAGAGTTTGAAAAAAAAGACACTGTTATAAAAGTCACTATCCCATTTTTTTATGAAAGATGGCCGCCGTGCGAGTTTCTTACGCCGCCCTGCGTGAATTTTTTCGCCGAAATATTTCTCCAACCTGACAAGCGATATAAAAATCAATCTGTTTTTTTTTTCATTTATTTTTATTAGCTATAAAGGTCCTTGAGGTAGTTTCTAAGTTGGCCCATAATCAATAGCCATGATGGCCAAACTTGCGACTGCGAAGCCGTCTATGGCAACTGGCAACAAGCAACGATTATAGGTCATCACTGAACTGCAATATCACCCTACAAGTTTGTAATACTTTGTATCATTCTGCAAAGCTCTAACATTTAATCATACTGTGAAACATTCCGATGAAATTAGAAAGGAAAAACACGAGAACACATACGCCCCTATTTTTTTCTCCTGCTATTAGCTCAACAATTCCGTGTGCTATTAGCTCAACAAACTCAACAAAAACAGTGGTGTAACTACAAGGTGCCAGGCCGGCAAAATGCTACGGACCCCCAGCCGGAAGGGGCCCTCGATCAGCCCCCCCCTAGACAAGTGGCAAGCGATTATTTTTTACAATAATCTCTTGACGTGTTGTTGTATTGGTTTGACTTGTGGAACGAAAACGAATTTGCGACGGGCCTCGAACGGTATTGTAACGTCATTGACAATTCTTATGTGATTATTTAAATATATCGTTTCGTTGCGCATGTATTTTCAACTCATTGCAATAATCGTGTTGTTTTAACTCATCAATCACGAAATTAATTACTCTCACCGGAACAATAGTGTCCGAGCTACATAAAGTGGTTTCCCTTGTGATAAATATCGTTGAAACATATAAAATAATGGGAAATTTGTATTTACATTCAAGTTAGTCACCATGTTGAGTTACCTTAATATTCTTCAATTTTTAACCGACTTCCAAAAAAGGTGCCGTATATATTTTCTTTTTTTATGTTTGTTCGCCGATTACTCCGACGTTTGTGGACCGATTTTGAAAATTTTTCTTTATTCTATAGGTTATAGCTAGGGTTTGGTCTCATTTTCACAAAAGTGGTGCAACCCAACCAAAAAGTAAGATCTTGGTTCCGAAGGTTGTGTACAGAACTCCTAACATCCTTATAGATAGCGAATCGGGGATTTCTGCATTATCTAGACAACTTAAAGCAAATACCATTTCATCAATTTCATTACTTATCATCATCATCAATATAATCAGAATTTGGTATCATGTTTTCGAAAGCTGATAACTGGGATCCATTAGAAGTCGATCCCGGGATATGAACATAATTATACACTTAGGTTAAATTGTCTACAGCTGACTGTGTAATTGACTTACGGTTAAGTACCTAATAAAAGAAAAAAAAATTTTAAATCAAACACTAACTTCCGAAGTTAGTACCAGCTCACCGAAGTGTAAGTTTAGGTGAAGATGTCATGAATCTAAGAAATTGTGAAAGCTGGTGCCGACTTCCAAGTTATAAAGTACGGTTATAGTTGAGGCTTAGGTAAATCCTTATAAGGCAATAGCAGAGAATAAGAATTATTTGTTACTTTTTAATTCATCAATCCATAGGGGCCGAATTACACTTAGTTTAGTTTAGTTGCGAGTTAACTTGCGCGATCGGTGAGTTTAGTTATTTTTGACGTTAGAACGGTAAAATCGAGTTAAGTTGTAAGTTTTTAATTAAGTTGGCTTAAATAGAACGCGATCCTATTTTTTGGCGAGTTAAGTGCGAAGTGCTACCCCTCTCGCGTCTCCCGCACCCCGCCAACTTAACTCACCAGCGTGTAGACGTAACGAAAATTTTAATACAATAGGTATTTAGTTGAGTAAAATATTAAATTAGTTTGTAGACAGTCACTTGATACTTACTACTTCATTTTTAGCTGACCGTTTTGTCAACTTGCTATTGTACTTAATTAAGTGTAAACCGGGCCTTATTTTTGTTGTTAAAGTCAGTTTTAAGTTTTTAAAATTAATTAACTTTTTAATGAAAATCCATGGGACAGCGGGAGTTTTTTTCTATCTACTTTCTTTTTTTAAGTAAATAAAATATATTACGTGGTAAATTGAGGCTGTCGGCCAAGCGCGTTAAGTCGTTATACACATTCAGTTTGGTCGTGATAGCTGCATTGATTTCCTCCTTACACTTCAGCAGAATTTTGTTGCTCAACTGATGATATGAGTTTTGAATGTTCCTGTGATATGTGTCCAAAAATGGTATTATCACGGCGTCCGCATATCTGTTCACTTCACTGACATAATTAAAAAAAAGTTATAATCAGAGGTTGTTTGATTCTTGATCATGATCAGTTTGTTTCGATAAAACATCAGACACAACGTTTGTTTTTCCAAAGTCTATTTCAGATCTTTATTTTTCCACATAAACATCAATTATGAAGAGATAATTTTTATCGGTCTGATATTCAATAAATATTTATTATCTTTTGTCTTGTTAATACATTCTAATATTGGAGATATTAAAACGCTGACATTTATTTGCCTATTCGTCCTTGCCTCGGTGATCAAACAGAAAATACATTTTCCGTTATCTTTGATATTGTTCCAATATTTTTTAGAAATGTCTCTCCTTACAAATCATTCTAAATCTAATTACATTTAAAACTGTTAAAAAATACGTAAATTTGCGAGTCGTGACTGGACACACGATACCAGGATAATCTTTACTTTGAAAATTTATGACGTATCATATAATATAGAATATACAGGGCGATTTTTGGCGACAGCTTTAGCACGTCCCTCGGGCTCCCTGAGATCATATCAAAGGGTTTTCGAGGTTGGATACCGCTGTCGATCCTGGCGACACAGGACATACAGTGGTGGGAATGTGTGGCGGTCCAAAGCCCGTTAAAAAAAATATACAGGGCGATAAAATGTCGTGGTGAAATTCATTTCTGGGGTTCAGTATCACTTATCGAACGTAATTAGTTTATAAATAAAGAAATATATTTTTTTTTCATTAAAATATCTCTAAAATCTGCAGCATTGTTACCGTCGCATAATGTAGTAGCGGGGGATGGGGTGGATAAGCGCGGGGCAGGGCAAGCGCTCGCACCGGCCGTGGTGAGTATGATGTTAGGAGTTTTTGGGAAAATTTGAAAACCATATAACATTTTTTTATTAGAGTAAGTCGTAAAAATGCAAAACATATATATTTTTTTATTTGTAGATTATCCAGTTTTAATTTCGCCACGACATTTTGTATCAAATTGTACAATAATATAGAAGCTTTATTGTTATATGCCTAGTGACATACCTTAAATTAACCCTTAATGCTGTTACCTGTTAATAAAAGCCAATCTAGGTCTCTCTATTCTTCGCCTCTCAACGCTCGTGTTACCGAATTCACTCTTAATTCTGTTAAGATGCTTATCAACTTCCACTGGTTTCTGGTGCCATTGTGGGATTTCAAAACAAATTTCTTCCCTATATAATCCATGCTACGATGAGAAGATACAAGTTTGTAGAAAAACGCCTTTTAAATTACTTCTCGATTAATATCATTTTCGAAAATATTGTAAGTTACCACCGTGCTAGTAGAGACATGTACCACTAATATGAAATAAACAATATACAACAAGTTATATTTCAAACAACTACTATAAGCGTTCATTCTAAATCTGTCTGCGAATTAATTAAAGGTTTTATGAATAGCGTCGATTTGAATCGTTGTTTTATGGAAAAACTATAATTTGATATTGCAATTTGCTGCCGTAACTATTGTGCAATTTAATCTAAAATTGAATTTGTGTTAGTTATTATATATTTCATACCATATTAAATCTAATTCATCCCGAATAAGCAACTATCTACAAAAACTAGGTTAGGTTTACACTACACTAAAACAATAGTTAAACGGAGTAGATTGTCTACATAAAATACGCTGTAATTTTTTAAATAAAAAGTAGTATAATATTCAAAACCCTTAAAGCGTTATAAACGTTACTCACGAAACGATTTAATTTTGTTTCAAGTTTTCCTAAGTTTTCTTAAGTGTAATTTACCGTAGTAGCAAAATTTTCATTCGCGCAAAAAATAGTGAAAGAAGCAAAGTGCTTAAGAAAATATCAGTACAGCGGCGAATGGAGACACGTACACCGATGTTCTTAACGAGAAAAAAATAATTTACTGAGTAATTAATTCAGGTAACGTCCCGGGGAAGGCTAAGACAGCGGCAACTTAATGTTGCTAAAATACATTATGAGTCGAGCGAGAATACCGCAATGTCATTTAAAATGTTTTTAATGAAAGCATTTTTACCGCGTCTTTTGTACCTAACCTGAACTGAAATATTCAGAAGGAAAGCGCTTAGTGCACTTAGAGTGTGGTGTAATTAAAAATGTTTTAATAGTTGACTACAATCGACCTCTCGTAAAGTTTTATTATTATAGTCGTATCCAACTTTTAACAAGAATATATTTTGTAATACAGATGTATATTAAAACACAGAACACAGTAGATCTATAATATATATTTACAAAATAGGTCTAAATTAATAAGTGTCACATAGAGAAATGAACCCATAACGTAATTTCAAAGTAACTTTCCTGTCCTGTTTTATAACATTCATCCAAAACTAACATTTCGTCTCTGTAGAAATGCAGAATTGCATACTTAATGTGTTACTCAACTTAGATGGAGCGAGTTACTTAAGGCATGAGATAAAGTAAGCTATGCAAAAGTTTATCACAGGAATGAGACTAAGAAGGACGTAGTTTTGACATCTTTAATAAGTACTGAAAAGACAGCTTATGTTTTAAGACCTTTGTATTCAAAACCATGCTTAGAACTCCGGCAAGGCACATAATCTTTTTCACTGTAAAATCTTTTTATAAAACAGTCATTTAACAGATATCTAAGATCTTCCAAGAGGCAAATGAAATAGTCTCAAAGCGAATCTGTTTTTCCCAGTATATTTCATTTTGTCATTCGACTCGGCGAGTTTTATATTGTAGAAACAAGGTATTTACTGCAGCTGGTGTTCAAACAGCTCAGAGTTCTGCTTAGTTCACAAACCTTTAAGACAGCAGACCAATTGGTCTTTTAATTTTTTTTATCTAATATTGCGTATTACACTCTCATGTTAGTTAAAGAATCTTCCTTTCTCGGTAAATATCGCCGTTATATAGAGTAATAACAGATCTTTTAGGAATGATTAGAGTAATGACGAGATGAAAGAATTTATCTTCGAAGTAAAAATTGATTTCTCTAGCAGAGCAAAGTAATTTTAAACGTATTGCCCAGGATACACGTGGCTAATTCTCGAAGCTAGGGTCGTTAGTTAGAAATGTAGGGCCAGTAAACTAGCAAGACATTATTATTTTTTATGATATTAAGAGGGCAAGCGAGCAGACGCGTTACCTGATCGAAAGCAACTGTCGTCGCCCATGTACACTCGTGACATTTGAAGAGTCGAACGCACGCGAGAAGAACGCACTTGGCGTTGCCGGCTTTCATAAGGGAAATAGGCAGATTAGGGAAGTTGGGATACCGGTAAACTCACTCACTGAACGAAACACAGCATAACGCCGTTTCATGCCAGTTTCCAATGAGACCTTAGTGTCACTCCAGTCGAGCCGGCCAATTCGTGCCGAAGCGTGGCTCTCCCTCGGCAATGAGTATCCGTAACATGTACTTGAGAATGGAAAATGTCTTTTAGTTCACGCCTCTCCCGGGGTTTGAGCCTGCACCCTCTCGAGTGCGTCTATAAAAATATATATATAAAAAACTATAAGAAATTACGGGTCACACAGCCAAACAAAGTATGGATAGTCTGTGGGGCGCCCGAAGTTGTATGTAGATTATTCAGAAGTTCGGAAAGTGTGCGGCCGGACTAATAGAGCTAGCTATCCTATCTTCGAAAACTAGTCTCGTTTATATGATAGCGACGTTATGTAGAGAGTCCGTAGCCTAGTAGGTTAGACCTTTGGTTCACTCTCGAGAGGGTGCAGGTTCAAACCCGGATGCAGACATGTGTACCAATGATACATTTTTCAATCTCAAGTAAATAATACGGATGCTCATTGCCGTGGGATAGCCTTTTTTCGGCACGAATGGGCCAGCTCGACTGGAGTGATACTATGCCTTACAGAAAACTGGCGTAAAACGGCGATGTGCTGTGTTTCGTTCAGTGTACTATACCGGTGACCCAACTTCCCTAATGCCCCCGTATCCCTATTCCCATTATCTCATAAAGGCCACTTGCGACTCTTCAGATGTCATGAGCGTCCATGGGTGACGGCAGTTGCTTTCCATCAGGTAACTCGCTCCAGCCTTATTTTCACGGTCTCTACGGCTGAAAATGCTGGTGATATCCAAATTCGTATTATCCGATGATTTACGTTGTTTTCGAAACCATAACACGTTAGTACAGCACATAAAGTGTCAATATGAGCTCGTCAGCAGCGTTCACGCCTGTCATGTCCGCAGAGCGTGAACTGCATGTCACGTGTCGCTGACGTGAATCCGTGATTCGCTCGAACGTGAATGACGACCTCCTAAGGCTGAAAATTTTAAATTGTACCCTTGACATTCCATTTCCTAAATTCGAAAACGGAATTCGGAGATGTTCAGAAGTGTGGAGTAAACCGCTTGGATGGAATGACGTTAAATAAATTCTATTCGCAAATCTCCAATTTTACGAGGGCGTTTTTATTGTTGCCTCTACCGATCATGTGTTATTTTTGCAACTGTTTTATTTTTTAGAGCGTCCGCAGCCTCGTGGGCAGATCTTTGGTTCATACTCGAGAGGTTCCAACCTGGGTTGAGATCATAACCTACCAATGAGGCATTTTCTTTTCTCGAGCATTTAATCTGACGCTCGTACGATAAAACACAAAAAACTGGCGTGAAACGGCGTTGTGCTGTGTTTCGTTCAGTGAGTGAGTTTACCGGTGGCTCAACTTCCCTAATCCCCCCCCTATCCCTATTCCCTCATAAAGGCCGTCAACGCACTTGCGACTCTTCAGATGACGCGAGTGTCCATGGGCGACGGCAATTGCTTTCCATCAGGTTACCCTTGCCCCTGAATATCATAAAAAATATGTTTTTTTTTTCAGGAACTTCTAAGCGCGATTCGCGAGGAGTTATTCTGGGCTAAGCGTGTTCCGTGCGAGCGGTTAGAAGCGCCGTACGAGGCGTACAGACTCGACTATGCGCAGTTTAAGACGCTTTTTACTGCGCTGTCGCCCTGGGCTAAAGGCGATTGTGCTGAGGCGATTACTGCTAGGATGTTCAAGGTTTGATGATACCATAAATATAACAAAATGGTAAAAAAATTAATCAATTATAATAATTAAAGTTATACAAGAGTATAATATTAATTTGTTCGCAACTTCGTGGGTAGATTTTTCACGAGTTCGCTATGTTTCATTCGGTAAAATGCATAAATCAACACATGAATTTAAAATTTTTGTGTTGCGTAGTGAAATGTTTCTTTCAACAACAAAGTTTTTTTTTATTGTGCTTCTTAACTTTATAGCATTATGTTATAAAAATTGTCGCCAAATTATTACCGACGCAATGATTTGTGGCTTAGCGACAGTCATAAAATAGTAGTCTATTGTGTATTTTAAATCCTCATAATAGATTACAAATTTGGAACACACTATTTCACTTAAGATACTTTCACGAGTAAGTCTTAGAATAAAATATATATTTGATTTCTCATTCCCATACTTCGTCTAACAGTTAATGGACCACGACGATGACGGCCTCGTTAGCGCACGCGGCTTGTCTGCAGCGCTGGGCGTGTCCGCGCGCGGTGACGCAAACGCGCGTTTGCGTGCGCTGTACTGTGCGCATGCGCCGCCGCTACTCACCGCGCTAGACTTGTTACCGCCAGCGTACACAGCGACTGGCGAGGAGCTAGCTACAGATGCGCTGTCCTATCTAGACAGGTATGTGTAATACTATAGTGTAAAAACGAGACAGCAATATGCTTCAACACGATGCGTGCGTTGTACTATACGCATGCGCCGCCGTTACTCACTGCGCTAGACTTGTCACCGCCAGTGTGTACAGCGACCGGCGAGGGGCTAGCAGATGTGCTGTCATATTATGAAGACAGGTAAATGTCAGAATATGAAATACTAAAAGAAACAGCAATATGTTTCATCGCTTGGGATACATCCTCCTCAAAGTACGTTTATTTTGTTTTGTTATGTCATATATGATAATCTTGTATCTTAAAATATATAAAGGGCTAATCGAATTTCTTTTATTATTATTGGTTATTAAAGACGGTCCAAAAGTAGAAATATTGGTGAAAGAATGACGCCAATAGCTTAAATTGTTTCGAAGATATGGCAATTTAAAAATCACATAGAATTGACCTTCAAAAAACGCTTTATACAAAGCGAAACCTAATTTTGACGTCACATAGGTAGTTTGTGCGCACCGCGAGAAAACTCAGTTCGATAGCTATGTTAAATATTGCTATCATGATAGTAGTTTCGCAACAAAAGTTGTTGTTAATTACATAATTTGTCGAATGGTATATAAATATTAAAAAATTGTAGTACTAAAAAAAATTGACTTGCCGTCCAACTTTGAAAGCTTATTACAAAAAATATATAAGAGTTATTGAACTGAAATTTGTAGGATACTTTTTTACCATTATATTTTAATTTTATTTAAGAATTTAGCGAATTTTTGACATTGTCGACATCCCTATTCCTGTGTGCATGTGTTTGTCACTGAACTCTTCCCAAAAGACTGGACCGATTTATAAGAAATTTTTTAGGTGTGTCCTAGGGGGCTTTTATAGTGCACAAAACAGAAACACATATTTCAAATTTGTTACAGCATTGAGCCGACGACACCAGAAGCAATGCAGCGGTCCATCAGCGATGTTGGTGATATGGATAAGTCCATGGACAGCTCCAGCCAAGGCGGTGAGTTTTCTTATGACCTTTATAGTAGATTGATGAATTCTCTCTGTAGATAGTCAATAGTGCCGTGGGAGAGCTATGCCTCGGCACGAATGGACCGGAGTGATACCACGGCCTTACAAAAAACTGACGGACGTCTGCTCGCTTGTCCTCTAATCATCAATAAAAAAATATATTAAACTTGTAGGGCCAGAAACAAGAAGGGCAGAAACTAATTTTGTTTTTCTGGTCTACACTAGTAAATTGAATTGAATTGAGAATAATTTATAGCTCCTCTACATGATGGATATAAATATTTTCATGGTCGAATTTCGACCACAGGGCGACCGACGATAGTAATTATTACTTTTTAATTAAAGCTTATAGAACGGGACTTACTTTAATAGTACTGCTACTATACACGATGTAACAAAAGTAAGTTGTAAAACTTTAGGCATCGTATGTGTCCCTGATATACAGTTCACTGTGAAAGTAGCAACGTTGAAGGTGAAAAAAAAGTTTCGTGATTCGTATGGCCAAGAGCCTCAGCGACATAAGTTTACCGCCTACATTTTTCACTCAAAACTCTATATCTCTATATCAGGGACACTTACGATCCCTAAAGTTTTATCACTTACACCCTGTATAAGTCCCCTCGTGAAAAAGTATGTAGTAGCAGTACTATTAAAATAAATTGCGTAAAGTCCTGTGTTATAAGTTTTAATCATCGTAATTAATGCAATGCGAAAATTTAATATTCCTTTTTTTTATAGAAGGTTGGCGGTTAGCAGAACAAGTGCGGGCGTGCGCGCTCGCAGGAATAGGCACTGCGAGTACGCCACTGACGCCGGGTGCAGGGGCCCCGCCTCGCGCGCCGCCCCTCCCCCGCGACCATTTCCTGAAGCTGCTGTCGACTCTACACGACCTCACACAGCACTCCACCGAGCTGTATGAGGCGGTCGCTAGAGCCGGTATGAGACGTAATTCTGCTGAATGCATACTTCCTTAGTAGTATTATAATTATGCGAAAGTGTGTCCGTCTGTCTGTGTAATCTCTTCGCGGCCAAACAGCTTTTTCGGCGCTAGCGAGTTACGAGCACCATCTAGATTACAAAAACTATTACCGAGCATTAAAATTTTTATATGAGCTATATTTTTCCAAAACACTGAATACGTTATATTATATAGCACAAATCAACCTAAAAATATCATTTTAGTTTAATTTATGAATCAATTTAATGCCAATTTTGAGTAATTAAACAAACGAAATGCCATATATTAAACTGTACAGCTTTTCCTGATTTATAAACCTCAACACCTCTCTTCGATCTATATTTTTGCCGTGGGATAGCCATGCTTCAGCACGAATGAGTCGCCTCGATCGGAGTGATACCACGGCCTCAGAAAACTGGCGTTGTCCTGGGTTCCATTTAGTGAGTGAGTTTACCGATGGCCCAACTTCCCTAATCCCTATTCCCATTTCCTATTCTCTCATTAAGGCCGGCAACTCTTGACTGATCTCCCGGTGACTTCGGATGTCGTGGCCGTTTGTCGTCTGCTCTCTTGCCCCCTAAATATCATTAAATTATATATGAATATCGTCGATTTCAGGTACGCTACTGCTTCAGCTGGGCGAGCTAAACCACCGGCCAAATCTGGGTCGAGAAATATCACAGGACAGCTTATATTTAGCTGCTGCAGCACAACCTGGTCTACCTGAGGTATGTATGTCACAGGGAAACCGTGTAATCTTTGTATTTGGCGATCGCCGATTTTGTACAATGGAAGAAATTTAAAGATAGCCTAGAAAATAGAAAGAGGAAATTGAAAGAAAGTAGACGGACCTATGTAATTTGGTCGGAATCTGTCAACTCCATATAAGTCGTGATATGTCGGTTGGGTTTGACATAAGGCGACGAAATTACTTAGATCCACGATCTGTACCTCTTACAACTTCTCTCATTATACAATGGTAAACGACACGGTTAAATGTATTCTTATTCTGTGGTCGCGATCTGTCGGTTGTGTTTGACATAACGTGACCAGTTTATTGAGATCCACAATCTGGCTCTGTTTCAGCTTCACTGATTGTACAGAAACTAGCTTTCCTTCGCGCCGTCCGTTCGCGTAAGCAAGCGACCGTTTCGGACGCCTCTTTACATATAGTACATCTCGGTTGTGCGCGCAGTCCTATGTGTAGATAAACATGTTTTACTTGGACGGCCGCCGCGTCACGGCCACATGAATAATAAAAAACGAAAGAAAAACTCGATGCTTTACTGCCTTAACCTTGTGTCTTAAAAATGGCTACATTTCATTAAACAAAAGAAATTGTTTTTTTTCTTAACAATTGTACAAAGCTAGATATGAGGTTATTTGATAGGCTATCTATCTATATAAGATTTACTTATCAAATAACCTCATATCTAGTTTGGTAAGATTACTAAGAAAAAAAATTATAATCGTTTTTTTTTGTGTCCTGAAATGTAGACATTTTTAAGATACGAGGTTGAGACAGTAAGGCATCGAGTTGAGGATTCACAAGCGCACACACACATAGCGCCGCGCGCACAACTGAGTTGAACTATCTGTACTGCGCAAAGGCCCCAAAAGCGCCTTTTTTCTCGCGATCTAGTCCTCATGAAAGCTGCCGTATCCTGGAAACACGCGCACTGTCAAAAGTATGTTGTCAGCCGCTTGTGACAACATGCATGCCAAGAAAAGCGACCTAGTAAGATTATAAATGCAGACTATATCTCAAGAAAAGTAAAAGCTAGAGAGTTGACATTTTCACATATTATTTATTAACATATTTATTACGTAATCTTTCCTTTGTAGCTGGACCCGAACGGGAACACTACAGAGCCGGATTTCCGCAGTCGAGCGTCCCCAGCCAGGGACGAGGAAAGCACAGAGGACTGTTGGTCGATAACCCTTGAACAATTCCTAGCTACGATGCTGGCCGAGGAAAAACTAGAAGAATTCTTCAACAAGAAAGTGTCCTTAAAGTCCGACTTGGAAGCGTTAAGGCAGAGAGATCGACTACATTCGGTTTCCTAGCTAATGGCTAAAGAATTTGACTGATGAAAAGGTATAATCATTTTAAAATTGTTTCTGCCTGTTATCTCTTCATGCCTAAACCGCTGAACCGATTTTGATAAGTATAGGGAAGCACGGGTTCAGAGAGAGAATTCAGGATTTATTCCGGGAAAATGTACGGTCCCCGCCTGATAACGGAAATGTCAGCGACATCTAGTGTTCTTCTAGTAATGTATGGTATTTTATTTCAGAATCAACGAACTAAGAAGTGGGATGTAACTAAAACACAATAAAACATTAGCAATGGACATTAAAATATAGAAATTAGTTATTGTAATTAAATGATATATACCTTTAGTTATAAGCTGGCAAATGCCAGATTTGTACTTTATTAGCTTACATTAAGGTTCACTTTAGCCCCTTATTATTGAAAATGTTAATTTAACCTTAAGGCCCTTTATACACGAGGCTAGTCTTTCAAGACAGGACAGCAAGCTAGTGTCAGTTTCAGAATTTTTGGCTTCGTGTAGACAAAACTTGCTTCATTTCTAAGCTAGCGATTAGAGTAAACTAGTTGACAAGCCAGTGTAAGGTACTAACCTAACCTAACCCAGGATAGTTCAAAAGAAAATTAGGTTGCTGTCCGGCAAGGCTAGTGTGTACTTTCATATGTATACAGCCGCTATGTCAGTAGACATACGAAACTATAGACAAACTGACAGATAGTTAGGATAAACTGACAGATTTCCATCGTGCATTCGTCACTTTGTCTATCTTGCTGTAGAAAGAAACACTTTCTTGCTCGCTATGCTAGGACTGCTGGTATGAAAAACTAGACTTATGTATCCCGGGCATTAGTGTGAGACTGTACCTAAGCGACACGACGCGACACTTGACTCCCATAGAACTGACAAACTGATTTTACAAATGTGTGTCAGACACACGTTTGTAAAAAAAAATGTTTTAGCCAACGGAAACAAGCTAAATCTGGCATCAGTTCAGTCCATCAGTTTGGTCAGGAATGACAGGAGACAGATTGTTCAACCTTGTTGATTGACTGATCCTCCAAACTTGATGATTTGTCGTGGGAGAGCCATGCTTCGGCACGAATGGGCCGCCTTGACTGGAGTGATACCACGGCCTTACAGAAAACTGGCGTGAAGCGACATTTTGCTGTGTTTGTGCCCCCTTAATATCATAAAAAATACTGATCATATTTTTATTGGGGACTTTTCAGCCTTTTTTCTGACGTGAGTCTCAGACTGGTGGACTGGACTGATGTCAGTTTGAGCGTCGTCTTACAAACATCAGTTCTATAGAAGGACATGTCTCTTAAATACGGTCTCGCCTTTTAGCGACTTTTGTCTAATATGTGGATACAACACAAACTTGCGTATGTGTGCATTAATATTTTTAATAATAAGCGATTATAAGCTTCCAATGTTACAACATTCCAAAAGAATATTTACTAGAGTTACTGGCGACAGATAAATGGCCATATTAGGGTTAAGAGAATATGTTACCTTTCCTGCTTGTCTCATAGATGTAATAATGAAAGTAATCATATAAAATAAACATAAAAGTACTAGCAAAGCTTAGCACTTAATACATAATATGCAAAGTTATCATTAGATTGTTTTCATCCATTAGACGACTTAATAAAGTTCTTTTTTCTGGCTAATAATTATTTTCGTGTGCAAGTAAGTTTTATATCAAGTGATTTAGCACTTACAAATACATTTCTATTCCAATATTTTTGTATGACGGAGGTTACACGTTCAACCTGGCATCAATTCAGTGCATGTTTGGGCAGGAATGACACGAGATTGATCGTTTAATCACGCTAAGCCGATCTACAAACTGTTTATAACGAGTACAAAAAATATTCAGAATTACTATAAAAATATATTTTAGGCCCATAGCTTCATACAAATATGATTATTGCTGAAATTATCTTAAGCCTCGCGCATACTTTGCTGGGGCGCATCGGGGTTTTTAATAAAAGTGTTACGATCAAATACCAATTAGGCGATGGGAAAAAATCTTGTATAAAAATTGCGACCCCGATAAACCTATGCGTCCCATGTCACAATGTGCTCGAAACTTAAGGCGCACTACATAACAAAACTCGCGCCCGCGCTTGCCGCCGACATCACCGGCTTTGGCGTGTAGTGCGCTTAAATGTAACCTAATATGTAATAGTTTTATATGATAACAAAAATAGTATGTTATTAGATTTATATATTGTGTATTGTGTACGTAAATGTTGGTGCTTTTAGCTGGTCGCAGTCGTCGCAAAGAATTCATATTTTAGCTGCTTTTATTATACACTTGTACATAATATATAGAGAATGTCAAGCAATAAGTAAATTATTTTTATATGCTTACGTGTTTGTTATCAATGTATTCGAACGGTATACTCAAAAATTATGATGATATCAAAATATATATGACAATACCTATTTATTACAATCAGGTTAAAACGCTGTTGAAATATGGATACGACCTTTGGAGTTGCGCTAGGTGATTTAATTTCTTCAGATATATGGAAATTAAGTGTCGCGCCGTGTCGTGTCGCATAAGTACGGTTTCAACTTAAGTTTTGTTCGAAAATATTTTCTATGTGCTCGTAGCCCCATATGCGTCACGTATTTGCGTAACATTTCATTGGTTGCTAATGTCGTTACGTAAGACCGCCGACATCATGCGGTTGCGACACGACACGGCGTTGCATTTACCATAGAAATGACATTGAGCGTGACGTTTTATAAACGTCAATTTTATTGAAGTGCAGTGTCGGAGTCGCACTAGTATGGTTTCACCTTAAATTCTAAATAGTTGTATGCTAATACTATGAATATTTCTTCAATTTATTACAAAATAGTTATTTGACTTCTACTTTATTAAAATCTACACACAGCTTAGATCACGCAATTTAAGTCATTATTTACATTATACTTGCATCATCGCAGTGTGTGCATTGTTCACTTATAAATAATTGTTATTGTCTAGCCTATAGAAAGCTGCAATAATAAGTAAATAAAGCCTGCCGCAGACGTAATTTTTTCGTAATAAGTTTTCGGAATTCATAGCAGCGAGTCTTCAAACGAATACCGCATTAAATACATTCTGTTGTCAACAAATTTGGAAACCTAATAAGAAAACGTACGTTTGCTGCCGGTCTTGTTGCGTGTATGTGGCGGGTAAATGTCCTGTACTTAGACTCTGTAACACATGTCGTTTATATTTAAACCATATATTTTGTTTTTGTACTGTTACTATAAGCCATGTTATAAAATGTTTCTTCAATAAAACTGAATATTCATATTTATATCAACTTATTTTATTTATTTATTAGTTTTAACAAAACTTTAACAGCTTTTAGACAGTGGGAACTATAAAATATGCTTAATAACAAAAATTACACATAGGTCTAAAACAAGTGAAGTGAAATGAAGTATTTAGTTTAATAATATTATTCGACGACCTCTGTGGCGCAGTGGTTGAGCTATTGTAGCTCACGCCAGGGGTCGCGGGTTCGAATCCCGCCGATGGAACAAAAAGTTTTTCAATGTTCCTGGGTCATGGATGTATATTAAATATGTGTATTA
>JAOTAV010036448.1:0-18883 GCA_026546445.1 Cyclargus thomasi
CCTCACAGAAAACTGGCGAGAAACGGCGTTGTGCTGTGTTTCGTTCAGTGAGTGAGTTTACCGGTGGCCCAACTTCCCTAATCCCCCTACCCCTATTCTCATTCTCTTTTTCATCATAAGGGGACTTGCGACTCTTCGGATGTCTCGAGTGTCCATTGGCGGCGGCAGTTGCCTTATAAAAAAAGTCCGTTCAACATAACTTGTCACGAGATTCATAAAAAGGTTTACATTTTACATGAATTTGGTGCCAACATACGGCGAATTGTGCACAGCCTCGATAAATTAAAAATTTTTTGGATCCATCTAAAATGATTGACGTAAAATCGCTAAATACTTAACGGAAACTCGATATGAAGGTGGTATTTTAGATTTAGACGGGTGTCGACCAGGTGATGGCCGGCACGCTCCTCACACCTGCCGATACCGTGACGAGGATACTCAATCTCAAAGTGCGTTTACCTTAAACATCACTTAGGTATTAGATGAGTGTTTAAAATTAAAATATAAAATATATTCTTTACTAATATTAAAAATGCGAAAATGTGTCTGTCTCTCTTCACGGCTAAACGGCTGAACCGATTTTGCTGAAATTTAGTACGGAGATATTTATTATTCCGGTGAAATGTGCATTTCGTTAATACCTAATCGACTGTACCGATTATTATTGGATCTGAATAACATGGCTCGCAACTTTTTACATAAAATTTGATGACAAGATATGCCGTTTCATCTATAGTAAGATGGCACTCATGTTGCGATCGTCAGGGAATTGGCGATTGTATTTTGACTAAGTATTCATATACACTGAAGCGTAAATAATTTTATAACAAGCTTAATCAGTGTCAAGTATACGTACAATCAGGGAAGTTGAAACAGACACAGATTGCGGATCTGAGTAAATTGGTCGCGTTATGTCAAACTTAAACGACAGATCACGACTTACATGGAATTGACATATTCCGTCCAAATGACGTAGGTCCGTCAACTGGCTCTCTTTCAATTTCCCCCATCACACATTAAAAGACGGTCTCGTCATAGAAATTACGTGGTGTTAAAGATAGCTTGGCGCATTTTATATCACAAACGGTTTGTACAAGAAACGCATCAGAGTAACATTTTAATATATTTTCATAAATACAAAAACCATGAATTCACACGCCTAACTCGTATTAGAAATGTAAAGTAGATCTTATACATATAATAAAATAGTAAATGTTATATGTCTAAGTTGTGTTATTAAGTAACCCTGGTATGAGTTCTCTCTAATGTGCTTGTGTTTTCTTCAAATTTTGTGACTTGTATAATTTGATATAAATCTTTATTTATTTGTGTTTTGTGGTAGCTTATAACCTTGCTGTTCTAAGCGACCTTAAATAAATGAAAAAAAAAACAGTATAATTGACGTGTCTTTACATTTCATATTTTTACAAAAAAATCAATGTAGGGGAGCGAAGCTAAGAAACAGTAATAGAACACAAATCGACAAAAAAGTTGTCTTCTTGTCCGTTTATCTGTTTGTACGTGCTAATCTCTGAAACTACAGTACGGATTTTGATAAATCTATTTCTGTTGTATAGCTATGAAGTCCAGGCAACATATAGGCTATAATTTTTTTAATTATCTGAAACTAGTTCTTCTTCATTACATATGATAAAACATAATTAGGACAAAAGAGAAATATAATAAAATGTTACCCAACGCAGACGAAGTCGCGGGCAAAAGCTAGTAATATAATCAAATCAGCTTAATAAAATCAGTAATTCATACTGTCATTGTATCAATTAGGAGTTGTAATTGAAAGTCAAACAACTGAGGACCGCACACGTCGTTACAGACTTTACAACCGACATAAAGACTCGAAGGACCAACTCCGCAGATCTCGTTAAATAATAAAAACTCCCGACTGCCGGCCCTAATTCAATAGAAATTATTAAAACCTTACAAACAACTAATCTAATAAATATTTCAATAAGCATGTAACGTCGCGTGCGCGCTTAGTTAATATTTTTACATCTTATTAAGGTAATCAGATCAGTGATAGTTCGTGCGAACAGATTCTTGTGTGATATTGCATTACCATTTAAGCCAAGATCAATACGATTACAGCACCCTTGCACCGTGGCGGCGATGTCTATAATATAGCACTTTTAATATCAAAACACCCCTGCGATCGAAACACGACCCTGTTTCGTTGCGTTAAGCTATATAATTGAAACAGAAATCACACGGATGCTTAGATTTGCTTCATAACAAAATATGTCGCTTAGGGTTGGCAATCACCTAACTCTATTTAATTAGGAAACACATAATTTCATGTAACGGTTTCACGGAAAGGACGTTAATGACTAGCTTATTATTAATTTGTTTTGGTAGTTTAATTTGTTATTTAGCGAGACCTTTAAAGCTTTATTTAGGTGATATGTTATATAAAACGATAATGTAATGGGAAAGTATTATGAAAAGCGGTTTAAAGCACGATTACCCAATATAAAATGCTTTACCTACATAAAAAATATATTTCTGTGAAGCGACAGCCCTGCGCGACAGGTGTCGCGTGACCCGCGAAAGCGAGCAGTTTATTGACATCGTTTTTCATTTGGTTACTTATCTATTTAGGGTCAATTCATATTAGCGCAAATTCGAAGCGCAGCGAAGCGAAATTCTAACTAGCAGTTTATTAGCTGTTTAATTTCGCAGAAGGAATTATACCCACTACTCGTAAAAGGAATGCGCAATGTGTATTACTTTGCGGGCTGGTTTTTTCATGTTATATAATATAAATAAATTTCGGGCATTGTCTTTATCACGCCAATGTGAAGTGACCCTTAGTGCTTTCTAAAGTTCGTAACCCCCTCCAACCCTGCATACCTCTTTATTGTTGTTTCGTGTTTTCACTTACCTCCCTTGCTGGGGGTTCATGAAACGTTTTCGAAACTTATCAACTTACTACTTAGCATGAAGACAGGTTGACTTTTTATAATCTGACGATTTTATTATTCTAACAATAGCTACAGACGATTAAGTAAAATTTTAACGAACACAGCACATCCCACATCTGACACCTTGCTTGGAAGTGGGATGCATCACAGTGACCTAAACTTATTTAATAACCTTAACTTATTTTTGGGTGGTTTCCATTCTAGTTGCTGGTGGGCAGCAGCGGTGCGGCGGCGACGTCCCCGGACGCGGCGGCGCCGCTGTCTCCGGGGGGCTCCGGCGTGGGGGGCGGAGCCCTGAGCCCCGGCGCCGGCAGCCACGCGAGCACCCCGGCGGCGCCCTGCTGCGACACCCCGAGGCCCGTCATCACAGACCCCGTGTCGGGGCAGACGGTCTGCTCGTGTCAATACGACGCTCGCCTTCTCTCCTCCTACCCGCGTCTGCCTAGCGCCGCCGTCTACGGCGCCCCTTACCCCTCCACGGACCAGAACCCCTACCCCAGCATCGGCGTGGACAGCTCAGCGTTCTATTCACCACTGGTGAGTCTTCATTTTGTACTTAGTGGTTTCGAGGCGGGTTTTCATACTTCATATATAATTCGACGGAAACGGGGTTTGTCAAGTTATTCGGAATACTCGAGGCGATGTGTATTGGCGGTATTGCCACGACGCGACGCGCGAGCGGCGAGGCGGCGAGGTATGGTAGCGTGCGGGTTGCGAGTAACCGGTCCCTGAGCGCTGGGCCAGAAAACCACCGACACCTCGGCCCTCCCCCCGCCCGCGCCCCACCTCGCCCGCGCCGCCGTGTCACGAAACATTCATATTTAAACTCAAAAATAAATTCCAAAAACGACCGCTCATTATACCAATTACCTCTCAGCGCTACGCACCGAATCACGAGCATCGCCACTTCGTAAAATCCGATTTATTATTGCGTAAGGAGGAGGGTTATACGGGCTTAGCACCTCGTCTGGTAGAAAAGGGAACAAATGAGCGGCCGCGTGGGATCCTTAATCCCTATAAGGTTTCGACAGCCGAGATCTCCCGTGTTAACACGAGGACCGCAAAAAATTTGAACGTCACATATTCTGAGACGTTTTATTCCTTCGAATCGAAGGTAGTATTGGCGTACGTGAAATCCCTTAAGCCTGGAAAATCGCATCAAATAAAAGATGTTACAGTTTCGACGTGACGATTTAATCTTTTTCGGCTCGTCGCGTAATCTGCGTTTTGATCCAGTGTGAATTAGCCGGTAGCGACGGAGGTTTGTAGTGTAATCGTTGTTGTAATTAACGCGGGCAGGCAGGCTAAAACGCGTGCGTTGACCCTGATCATCGTACATATAATTGCGGATGCATCATGATCTGCGAGATCTCTGTCATTGTATTTAACGATGTGACCCGCCGGTTTAATAACAGGTGTTCGGATGTATGTATAGTGTGACGGTATGTACTGCACGACAGGCCGGGCCGGTTCCGTGCGAGCGACAATTTAGCGAACAATGAGGACGCTCCGCCGCAAATACGCCGTCTGCCTTCCTAAGTCTTCCTGGCGGGGGCGCGATTCTCGACCGTCTCCCCGGGTGGTAGGCGTCAATTTGCTGTGACGCTGCTCATAACCCTTTGCGAGTGAAAATATTCTACTACCATTTTAGTAGACGCGCAACTCCGGTGGCGCCGTCTCGCAG
This sequence comes from Cyclargus thomasi, assembly GCA_026546445.1. NCBI lineage: Eukaryota > Metazoa > Arthropoda > Insecta > Lepidoptera > Lycaenidae > Cyclargus > Cyclargus thomasi. The sequence goes on from JAOTAV010036448.1 coordinate 4,624, forward strand.
CGCCGACTTGCCAACAATAACCAACGCCATCTTTTATCTATTGTACGCTTTGATAATCAATAAAATGCTTACTTTTTGCCTTGGCGTAGGCGTTTTCATCGAGAGTCGATTTTATATTAAGTGTATCAATTTTGTGTCGTCATTTATTTTAAACTGCTCATTCGAGTCAACGACGTAATATTTTGTTAGGAATTCGTTTAACGTGTGTTTATTATCTGGTCGCTTCCCAACTTTTGACTCGAGGTTTGGAGTTTGGTATTTTCTCGTATTACGATTCACGACACTGAACCCTTACGGTCTCGTCATGTAAGTTTCGCAGTCACATCATAAGATTTTTGATTTTAACTCTTAATCATTTAAAACATTGTGCCATGAGCATTGTAGATGCTATGTTTCTTTATCTTCTACCACCGTCAGGTTTACCGTGAAGTATTGGTGATGTTGATCGGTATCGTGTGTTACGTTATTCATAGACCATCAGACACGTTGGGTATCCCTATAAGGGCTGCGCCGAGTGCGGTATTCCAGCAAAAAGTCGCCAATCCCCATCTCCTTGAAGCCGCCATTGGCTGACAATGTGAGTTTTTGCACTTCTCCTGAGAATTATTCAGAGATGTTGGCCAAAATGTCTGAGAACTTTCGTTTCTTTGGTGCTTTCGTGTCTATAAAGCTCAAGCTTATTAAAGCTCGTAAAAGATATTCATTGACATCAACCAGAACAAGTATTCTGATCTGGCACTAAATCTTTTATTACATCTTTTCTGGCTATTGTATTTAGCATTTTATTAAAAATTAGTGAGCCCAACAGATGTTTCATGTTGTCGTTATTGGTTTGTGAATCTAAACTATTCCCTTCCATAAATCCCCAATAAATATAAACATTATTATCAAAATCTGTCCTGACAGACACGCACACAAGAATAAATATTAAGATAAATAGATTTTCCTAATGCAAGATGCATCCTCTTCCATCCTATTTTCATTTATGCATTAGTTGCTAAATGCTTTATAATTTTATTGGCTAAGAAAGGGAACCCCAAAACACAAGCTCGCTCGCTTTTAACCGGTTTTTGTGTATCAAAACAATTTTATTAGCGACACTTCATTAAGTTGACCAAAATGGCGTTTGTGGCAATAAAATGTTTCGTCAGCTCACCACGCATCTGCGCGGTGCTGGTGTTTATGGCGGAACTGCCACATATTGCCACACTTATTGCCACCGGCTAATATCTAACATGTGCCGTGTAATTGATAACTGCTAAACTCTACCGAGCGCGTGCCAGTTACTTTGTTTATAACAACATTGTCCCTTCATTTAAATTATTGAGGCATTCAATTCTGTCCCTCTATTTCGAGTATGATATTCGTGTGTGTCAATGTTTGTTTTCGTTCCTGGGGTTCCGTACCCAAAGGTTAAAAACAGGATCTTATTACTAAGACTTTGATGTCTGTCCGTCTGTCTGTCTATTTCCAGGCTATATCTCAAAAAAGGTAACTAGAGAATTAAAATTTATACTAATTTAAAACTAGAGAATTAAAATACTAAAAACAAAATAAATTAATTAAATCAACAAATTAAATGAGCAACCCTCATACAACAAACATGTTTTTGACGGTTTCGTCCTATTGTTACGAGATGGCGCAGAAGTACGTCTAAATCGCACTATCTCTCGATATGTCGTGACTATTTAAAGCAGTTGAATTTTCAGAAAAATGGTATTTTCAATTTTTAGCTCTTCGATGGTACGGAAACCTTTGTGCGCGAGTCCTACTCGCACTTGACCGGTTTTTCATAACGAAACTGCACATCGTGTGTCTTTTAACTAAAAGCTGGTGAATATTGTATCATTAACTAGAGATAAAGCAGTGATGGAGTCTTTTATCCAAACAGTAGGTTTAAAAGTGCCTCGAAATAAATAGGATCGTTTAAAAGTTAAACTAAGTGAGTTTTTTTAGTCGCTATCACGATTAAATTAAAAAAATTCGATAAGGCCCCCGGAGCCCGAACAAAACATCAATTTGAATACTAATCTTGAGTCAAAGGGAATAAGTGAGTCCAGGGCCGTAGGAGTGCGAGTGGGATAGTTGTATGGGGCAGGGTGAGGGCGAGAGAGGGACAGGCTGAGTTGGACTGGATCGCCATTAAGGTGTTAATGAGGCCTTATTAAGCCGTCCTCCTGGGTGGTCGGCGGCCTTTGTTCGTTAATTAGCAATCCACTCATTTTAATTGTCTAATACTCATCCCTAACCGATTGCGATTATAAGAATCATTGGTAAAAATGCTCCACGATTATAAAAGACCGTAAGGTTAGTTCTTATCAGGAAGTACAGAAGTATAATAGAATGACTTACTTAATGGTCAGTGTCAGACGTGGAGGCAGGAAAGAAGGTGCATAATTCGTTCTTATTTATAAAGACGCTTTTGTAATCATGCAAAAGTGTTTACAAACAAAAAAAAGGAAACTTGAAAGACATACTTTCAAGTTTCCTTTTTTTTTCTTTTGTTTTTTTTTTTAATATTTAGGAGGCAAGCGAGCAGACGGTCCTGATGGAAAGCAAATGCCGTCAACCATGTACATTCGTAACATCCGAAGAGTCCCAAGTGCGTTGCCGACCTTTATGCGGGAATAGGGAATGGGAATAGAGATAGCAGGATTAGGAAAGTTGGGGTACCGGTAAACTCACTCACTGAACGAAACACAGCACAACGCCGTTACACGCCAGTTTTCTGTGAGGCCGTGGTATGACTCCGATCGTCCGGCCCAATCGTGCCGATAAATGGCTCTCCCAAGACAATGGGCATCCGTATTATTTTCCCGAGATCGGAAAATATCTCATTGGTACACGCCTCCGCCGGGGTTCGAACTAGTACCCACTCGAGTGCGAACCAAAAGTCTCCCACTAGGCTGCAGATGTTGCGGCAATATCTAATCTAGCACAAAAGTATCGCTTGTGATGTCAATCGCATCGTTACATGTGACTGAAAAATTGCTGATAAAATATCTTGAAAAAGATTGAAAGGTATCCTGCGGACTGTTTATCACTTCTTATCTGTTTCAAAATTGATGTTAACATTATGTGACAAGATCTATCGTTCTAAATCTTTTGAGTTTGGACCTATTGCAAAAAATATATAAGATTTTTCCTTTCTTACGATTTTTTTGTGTAATGCTAACTTTATAATAATAGCAGTTTTTCCATAAAAATTAATGTTAGCACCGAGCAGTAATTAAAACTTTCACATACCGCCTTCGTGAAGTAAAACATATAATTATTTCTATAAATTGTTGTAAAAACTTATAAAATATAACATTGTAGGAAGGTGCTGATCATAAAATGTTAACATTAAAAACAGAAGGTTAAAAAATGTTAATGTTCTGTTTGGTTTTTCACTTATGTTAAGGTCAAAGTAATGAAAGCTTCTAGAAAATTAACTCCAATTTGCCATTGATTTTTTAAATACCTTTCATTTAATTTACTACTAAAGTATACCTTGCCTGTTATTACATAGCTGTACTTGAATATAAATAGTAAATTTTCTTAAGACAAAAAAAAGTTCTAGTGTCTTTTCCCGTACTCTACGTCTACGTCAAAAATTAGATTTGCCTTGCATCTAGCTTAGAATTAAAACATGCAATCGTTCCTATTTATAATAATTTGTACAGTACTTACGAGTAGCAAACATAGATTCACGAAGGACAGTAAACACGTTTGACGTTAAAAGCTTTGACCGCTGAGGCTAAATGCCTCAGTAGAAGTCAAATCACGGCTCGCGATGTTATAGACGTAAACATTGTGTATAGTCGCATCGTAAATCGTTTGGGAGAGGCACAATATATTTCCCGGCTAATTAGCGGAGTTAAGTGGGCAAGGCCGCAGGAATTAATTGCTGGCGATTGCTCGATCCGATTCTGCTTTCCGTGCCTTGCTAGTTGCTCATTAATTGCTCTCCTACTTGGGTGATGCTCATTTTCTGCAACGTCAGTGTCATTTGGAGGAGCTTTTAGATATTCGTTTCCGCAGAATCGTCTACCAGCCGAATATAAGAATTATGTTTTAATTAAGTGTTTGGTCACCTATCTACACATCACCGCACTAAATTTATCTTTAAAAGTGTGGAATTTTGCAGGTGTGTTGCAACATCTTCACCTAAATACTGCTAAGTAGACTTTGATAAGAGTAGGCTCGAGAATCACGTAAAACAGCTATGTACGTACGAATTTATTGTCCGGGAGAATAATCTTAGTTATACTCATAAAACTAACATGTTTATATACTTACCTATAACTAGCATATATGTGACATATAGATGTGTTTAGCACATAGTAGCGTGTCTCGACATGCCTCGTCTCTGGGGCTGGAAAATTGCTTTAATTACAAGATTACTGTTCCAACATAAACGCAGCAATGCGCTGCGAATAACAAACACATGTCATTTTTTCCTGCGCCCGCGCACTGACATTGTAATTGTTAAAAAATATAATGTTGACAATAATTATTGTAATTGCACATGACAATAGCGATGTAAAAAGTCGATTGGAGATTACAAGTTATGGATATCATTGGCAGCTTGTCACGCTTATGATTTTTTCGCTTATGCTGGTTTGAAAGGTTTTTTTTGCGGCAAAACTATTACTAAATAGTCGGCCAAGTTCGAGTCAAACTCGTGTCGCTATCGTAGTTAATAATGTAAGCATGGTTCAAATGACATTTGGCATGAAGCTAGCAATTATGACTAAGGCATCCGCTGTATGCTTCATAAAATTCACCCCTTCTCTATGATATGTAAAAAACGGTGTAGCTAAATCTTCTTCCCTTGGCAAAGATTTTAGTCAGTATAAATATTTACTTACTTTTTCATAATTATTTTTATTTGCTGCGACAATTTTCAGTGGTTATAGATATCACAGAAAATCATACAAGTCTCTTTAGACTAAGAATTAGGTTTACGCGAAATATCAATTGCGCCCAAAAACGCTTAGATTTTTTTTTCACTACATTTCGCGTCTGCATTTAACCCACATTCCGTCGCTGCCATGGCAATGTGGAGCAATCCACAAGGTTTGTAATAAAATATCTTCTGCGCTAAACAAAGAATACTGCTCGGCCGCATTCCTAGACGTTCAGCAGGCCATCGAAAGACACATGAACCTATTTTAGAAAATTAAAAAGCTTCTCCGATACACTTAACATCTTCTTCTTTTTCCTTCACCTATCTTAAAAGACTAAAAGGTCAAAACAAAATGACGAAATCTAAATTTTATGCCATTGGATACGGTGTACCACAAGGCTCAGTCCTTGGTCTGGTCTTGTATTACGTCTTATCTAATTTTTTTTAGGATTTTGACAGTTAAAATCATTTTGGTTAAACGCTTCGGACGGACTGCGAAATGGTTTTATCACATAAGCGGCCATCGCGGTGGGTGGGCTTTATCACATCGGTGATTGACACAAACGCGCTGCTGATAACGGCAAAGCGCCGCCAATGATTGACAGTGTTTGCTCTGATAGTGCGCGCGGCCTAACGCCGGCTATCGGCTATGTTCGTCTGGCCTAACACTATCTCCAGTGTTTACGATTTAGATACGAGATGCTATTGCCACTAGGGGTCAAAGTGTGAAATAGCAGCAGCTTGTCAAGTGGTTCACCAAATAAGGTTTGACACTTTCTTATGTTTTTATAAAATGCAAACAAGCAGTCGAATAAGCTGTTGATAAGCAATAACTACCGTCGAGCCTTTATTGAGCTAGATTATTGGTACTCTCAGGCTACCCCAAATCACGTTTTTTAATAAATATAATACAATGAAAACTTCTAAACACATTTTATATCTAATCTCACTCTAGTCAATATCTCAATAATTACGAAATGATAAGGTGGAGGTAATAAAAACTGAAAAACGTTAACGAAGGGCGGGGCTAATTTACGTCTGGTGGGACGTAAACGTAATAACAAACGTTATTTACGGATAAGTTATGCTCCCGTTAAATCAGCCGATGGGCGTGAATGTGACAATATGTTGACAACTATGACTTCACGATGTAGTGACTTATTGACTGTCGACTCCTTTATTTAGTCATTATCATCATCCAAAACTGAGATAAAGAATAGCTGAAAATGCCTACATGAACAAGGTAGCTTTTATCTTCTTGATATTGTCCAGCAGTAACAAATAGAACTCCTAGTTTTAAATATATGTATATAATGTTAGTACTATTTAGAAACTTTAACTAAACACGTTTTGCTAAACTGTAGAAAAGTTTGTTAGAAAAATCCTGAACAAGCATGTCTAAATACAACACTTAATTAAAGAAATGCAAATAGCATCGCATGTCAAACTAAACGGGCTAAGAAAATAATCTTCTAAAATGTTTTATTCAAACCAAAATGAAATAATTAAGTTTGAACTATCTCGAGTTTGATCGACACTTTTTAACGATCCTAATTTGAGGTGACCGAGAGTCGGATCATTTTTTCCATTTCCTGCCTCGATAAGGCTCGCACTTTTGAGAAGTTTCGTCATTCTGACCCCTACGATGAAGAACATAAGGGTGCCGAGACGGTTGGGTCTGATTCTCGATCTAGTATTGTTTTAAAGTGATGCACTTACTGTGGGCGGACACTATCTCTCCGCATCTTGTTATGAACTAACACTTCAATGACGTAACGACTACACGGTTTATGTACAATCAGTCGAGTACCTAATGTGTGCTAAGTGCCGCTATCGGCCGTTATTATTTACTATTAACTTTATCTACTATCTAGTAGGCCGCCATTTTGTTCAATCTTAACGACTCAGGTTCCCTTTAATGTCGAAACTCGAGATAGCCGCGTTCGACGTAAAAAATGTAAAGTCGCATTATCTTGTACAACAATAACATTCTTCTATTGTTGGCGTTTAATGAATATCCTGAAAAACAAGTTTGTAACTCCCAAAAACTTGACAATAAATCGGGATCATCACGAGATCGATTGCGCAAACTTTTCTTGAGATAAATCTGTGAGTCGGACGTGGCAATTTCGTCGCGTCCGGCGGCCGGGGGTAGTCGGCTATTTCCGCGGTTGTGGCGACTGTGGGAAAACAATGGCAAATGCATTTAGCTCACTATTGTTTGATTTAGTGGCCGGTCATTTATAAGGGCGAGGGCGGGAGATTTATGTGAGGACGCGGCGGGACGGCCGATGTGCGACCACTGATTACAGTCCTACGGTTAGCGATCAGTATATTTGCACAATTAGCGAGACGAGGGTCCAGGACTTTGCATATTTCACCTCTTGTTTGACTTCGCCTTGTCGCCTTTCATTTTGACGTAAACGAAGACATCTTCTGCGACGACTAATTATTATTATTTACTTAACAGTAAATAAATTTTAAAACGTGGATTATTTAGGATATTTTCTAAGTTTATTCTAAGCGTCTGTGATTTTAACGCTCCTTTTCATCATTCTCTACCTACCTACTTAGGAAATTGTCTCTCAAATATTTCCAGTGCATGGACTCGATTTAGACTCCCTTAGCAACGTAGGCTTTAAATGAATGCGGCAGCTGCTAGCTGAGGTATGTCATAAATTATACAATTTGTTCTGAGCAGTCATGAATTTGTAAATTCATATTCTAAACGGCCCGAATTAATATACAAAAAGTGCAATAAATAAAACGGAATACCGAATGCCATTCATAGTTAGGCTAAATAAGACATTAATATAACAATTGGTATCATAAACAATGTAACAATGGCTAAATGGCTAGACCGAATTTATCGCCGTATTAAATGTTGTGACAGCCAAAAAGAGACCACCTCGTAGCTGACAATGGTGGTGCGTCGGGACCAACAATGAGATAAATGAACATCTCAACTGAACATTAGCTCACGAGTCGGAGTGAGTTTTTTGCGCGAACTTCTCGGACAGATGTCACGGGCAGGGTACGGGGGGACAAAAGCTCCCCGGGGGACATGGGGACATTGTTCCCCTGTCCCCGGCCGCCATTACCGCCGACGCCGAGCCGTCATTATTTAGCCTATGGAATGGTACTTGCTCAAAATGGTTTTTAATGTCCTGTGCGTTTTGCGTACGCTCCAGCTACAGCGTAGAAACCACGATACGCAAAAGCAAAGAGATATTTTGTAGGGGGACTTGGGGGACTTTCACGGATTCCATTGCCATCGGTCTGTCTGCCGCCCGTTAATTTCGTAAGTAGTACGGTTCAGTTAGCACAGATATCATCGCCGGAACTGGCGCGAGGATGCCGAGTCGCTGCCGCATCGCTGGCTATCGGTTAAGGGTTGAACAATTATCCTATCTGTCATCTCATAGCAGACGCTAATAAATATTAATGATATTGGGAATTGAGTCCGTAATAATTGTTTATGAGGCAAGTTTTATACTTTATTGAATTGTTTATAGCCTGCCATGTGCTGACGGAATTTGAATATTTCGTGATACTATCGCAACATTTACATTCCATTATCCGTGAGCATCGATAAAATTGAATATATTTTCATTATTAGGACTTAGCTGTTTATACTGCGTTAAAGATGTAATACTATGCATTAGTTATTAACGTATTTATTGAATATTTATTAATTAATAATGAGTCCAGATGGATACAAGCTAGTAGAAATAAATATCACAACGATTAATATCATTTGTGCATACTTTGTTTATTATAATACTAGTTTTTTCTTGCGACTTCGCTTACGTGAAATTCGAAAATCGTGTGAAAAAAATAAAATTAATTCAAAATACATTTTTTTTTAATTGAAATACTTAAAAAAAAGATTTCCGAACGTCGTAACTACGGTGCCTACCACCGGTTCGGGAACTAGCCCGGCGAGAAGAACCGGCGTAAGAAACTCGCACGGGTCCTTTACCTAAAAGATGGAAAATAACAATATTGTATCTTAAAGCTAATTTGACAACAAATAAAAAAAGGTTTTAATTTACTTAACTGTAACAAAAAATTATGCAATTTAATCTAAATAAAGGAAGAAAAAAAACTGAAGTTAAAAAAAATGTAAGTCAGATTTAATTGAAGACGTAAGTGGAAGAAGCGGATAGCTAACATTTTGCAACCTTGGAGTATATAATAATCTAAAATCTTGTAACTTACATATTTTATTATCTAGCTTTTCCGGTGCAAAAGCATCCATTAAGGCAAAATTCCATGTGCTATCGTTAGTAAAATCATTGACCTTATAGCTTTTGCAAAATTTATTCTTGTAAGTCTCATTTGGGAACGCGATGTTCCTTCAAAACCTAAAGTAGGCTCCTCCCCACTCTCACTCACTCACCAAAAATCAATTCAATTAGTTTCTTCTTGGCGTGAAGGAAGGAGAGACAATAACAAAAAAGAAATAAACCCATTTATAATGTTAACTTATGGATTAATAGGGATTACACTTTAATGTCTCATTCTAATATATTTAAAAGGATCAAAGTGGCCCCTAATAAGTTTTATCCTAATTTTCTCTAACCGCAAACCACTAAACCAAGGTTAAATTTGATCGGAGTTAAAACCACCTAATGACCTTCGAGTCAATAATTCACGTGAGCTCTAATCACAATCTCTCTCTCTCTCTGTGTAAAGAGAGTAAAAGAGATAGATATAATAATGTTGTACCGGTGTTAATTGTTATCAGTGACTTTACGACTGTCTGTGACGCGTCGCCACGATTGAGTTAAGTCCTATTTATTGTTTATTTATGTCCAGTCTGCGTGTCAATTTTCAATTAAATGATTTATTGACCCGTTAAATTTGTTAACTGCATCATTACGTCAATCTTCGTTAAAATATTTCACGATCAACGAAAGGTTTTGTCGGTAGGGAATAAAATGTATCTATCAGAGTTGTTTCAGTCCCAAATTGCGAATCTTTTTTTTATATAAAAATAAGGGAACAAACGAGCAAATGGATTACCTGTTGGAAAGCAACCACCGCCGCCCATAGACACTCGCAACATAAGGGTGGCAAATGCGTTGCCGGCCTTTTAAGAGGGAATACGCTCTCTTCTTGAAGGTTTGTAAATCGTAGCGGTCCGGAAATACTGCTGGTGATAGTTCATTCCAGAGCTTAACTGTGCGGGGCAGAAAGTTACGCGAAAATCGTACTGTGGAAGACTGCCATTTATTAAGATGATATGGGTGGTAAACCTTCCGCGTATATCTACGGCGAAAAGTTGCAGGTGGAATAATTCGGAACAATTCCTCTCAGCACTTGCCGTGATAAAGTCTATAAAGAATGCAGAGCGAAGCTACATCTCGGCGCAACTCCAGGGGGTCCAGATTATTTGACACACTATGGCAATCAACAATCCGAGCGGCCCTTCGCTGGATACGATCAAGAGGGAGCAATTGGTATTTAGCTGCCCCTGCCCAGAGATGAGAACAGTATTCCATATGGGGCTGAACCTGTGCCTTGTAAAGCTGTAGGCGTTGGATCGGACTAAAATACTGTCTCGCGCTATTTAAAATACCAAGCTTCTTCGAAGCTAACTTAGCTTTACCCTCCAGACAGCGGAACTGGACTTCACTCGAAATGTTAACGCCAAGTATTTCAATCTCGGAAAATCCTCGGAGAGATTGTTAGAGGAATGCTTTCAAAAAGAAGAATCGCGACCATTGGTGTCTTTTTTGCGGTAAACGCGCAAACTTGAGTCTTAGAGTTGTTGAATTAGACTAAGTTAAGTCTACCCCACTAAGACATATTTCTTGTATTAGAGCCCCCTTTAAACATGAAATTTATTTTGTTTTTAGTATTTGTTGTTATAGCGGCTACATAAATACATATTCTGTGAAAATTTAAACTCTCTAGCTATTACCGTTCTTGAGATATAGCCTTGAGGCAGACAGACAGACGGACAGACATCGAACTCTTAGTAATAGGGTCTCGTTTTTAGCCTTTGTATACAAAGCCCTAAAAAATTGTATAAACCGAGCGCCGAGTGTCCCTTTTTCCCACCGTGCACGATGTTTGCACCTACATTGTACCCAGCGGATAGCACATAGACATAATAGCAAGTTGGCTTTGCTTTTGTCGCATCTTCTACCTAAATCCTTTTCCTTTGTATTTTAACGACCATGATAATGTACCGTGTGGCTAGTACCCACGTATTGACTAAAATGTAAAATTATTGTAGCCAGGTCTCAAGTCAAAGAAAGGTCAAAGGAGTTAAGATGTGAACTTAGAATGGGTGAAGAATCCAGATATATTTATTAACAAACTGCCCTGTAAACAAACTTGCGACCACTATAAAAAGACAGCTTACAAAAGCCTTCTGTAGACATTCTGATATCTCTCAAAGGAAAAACGAGTAATATTTCTTAGAATACATGAAACATCTGTCGCTTCATCTTAATATCGGATTTGATTAAAGTACGACGAGTACCGGTAGTGTTTAGTGAAACGGGGTCCGGGTTAGACGGGGTTAGGGGTTAGACGAGGTTAGGGGTTAGACGAGTTACGGGGTTAGACGAGTTAGGGGTAAGGCGGGGTTTAAAAGTTAGACGAGTCGACAATTTGACGCGTCGTAAACTATTAACTTTAAGTTTTTGATTTGTTTAGACTTTAATTATTTTGGACGTTAGATTATTTTAGTATTGTAACTTACATTGCGCTACAATTCTTGTGCAGTGGCGTAACTAGTGGTAGCAGGATGGCAAATAGAGCTTCGATTTATCAGGTCGCGAGCTCAGGAATATTTTTGAACATTGTACTTACCTGTTTGATTATTAACATGATTATTTTGCCGATGAGGATTCTTCTAAAGAATTAGTTACGCCACTGTTGTTATTGTTTTGATCAGAACTGAATTTATAAATACATAGCTGCCCATATACCGCCCACAAGCCATTGCCCTATGGCTGGTAGCGTTCTAGTTGGACACTCACAATTCACATGGGGTGACAGATACAACGTCAGGTGGTTTGCTGACCTTTTAAGAGGGAATAAGCTCTCTTCTTGAAGGCTTACAGGTCGCAGCGGTCCGAAAATACTGCTAGTGATAATGCATTCCAGAGTTTTACTTTGCGAGGTAGAAAGTTACGACAAAGCGCACTGTAGAAGACTGCTCATCAAGATGATGTGGGTGCTAAAAATAATATGAAATGAAAAATGTAAATATATACCTGTAGTGTTTATTCACATTTTCATTTCATTTTGGTTATATTAAATTCCGACTGAATATAACTGATATAACGAAGTAGGTGCTGCACATAGCAATTCGTTATATCGATGTCTAGTAACACATAAGTTACGAGATTGAGGCTACTGTCTAAAAATGACTACATTACAGGAGACAAATAAAAACTGATTATAATTTTTTTTCTTCGTAATCGTACAAAACTAGATATGAGGCTATTTGATAAGTAAATTGTTATCTATGAAATAAATTCATGTCTAGTTTTGTACAATTAAAAAAAATTAAATAGTTTTTTTTTTTTTGTCCAATGAAATGCATTTATTTTTAAGATACGAGTTTGAGGCAGTAAGGCATCGATATATTGATTGCACAGCAAGGATAAGGCTGTAATATATAAAGTGTAGAAAGAAACGGATTATGATAAAATTTGTTACTATAGACAACGGATATCCCGATAGCTCAGTCGTCCCCCCCCCCCCTAAAATTTCGTCTAGATACGCCAATGGAAAAAGTTCGTCTGCCAAAAATTATTTATGTGTAAATTTATTTTAAATAAAAAATGAAAACCGACTTCCTTAAATAGATAAAGGAAAAAGATAAAAAGTAATAAATATTATTCTATGTTATAGCGCATTGTCAATGTTACGGCATGATTGATGAAGTGACATTTGCTTTTAGTAATTTGGATGAATGCGATGAATCGCCAAATCGCTATTTATAAGGTATCAGGAGTTCTGTATAGCTCCTTCGGAACCAGGGTTCATGTCCATAATCTTACTTTTTGGAAGCATATACCTGAAATCCTACAGAAACGGTGAAAGTCACTGTATGTGTACATATAAATTTTAAGAAGTCCCCTCGACGTCTCGGATCGCATATTTACATCACTACCTTTGTAAAAATGGGACCAAATGGGAACATATGTATAATATAATTAGATTGAAACTAATAATATTATTAGATTGAAACTATAGGTAAAGAAAAGACAACACAGACTGACCCACTGTTAGATACTAGACATTGCCAGCAACATTGTCGCGCCGTAAATCATTTTAAAAATATTTTGCAATTGACCCCAACCGGACTCTAAATATCTCGAAACAAAGTTTCATAAGAAATAAATTTAGTTGTTTCTTTAATACCAGATTCGGATATACTTTAGCAATTGTGATAATAGCTTGGCATAGAGGTTTGTCAATTTCCAAACTCAGAAAAGCACTTAGTTGTGCATAGTAATGCCATCTGTTGTCGAATAGTAAAACTAAATATAAAATCTACGTGCCTATCATGACAAATTCTTCAGTGAAACTTTGATTTTTAATGCTAATTATTGTGGACACATTGCGCATCAATAACATTGTTTTCCTTGTAGTATAACAATAATCATTATTATGTCGCGGCAGATGTCCTTGTAATTAACATCAGCTTTTTTTTATATTTATCAGGTTAGATGAAAGGTGAAAACAAGATATTAGATTTTTTTTATCTACGGACGCTTCACACCACGTCTGTCTGGCCCCGTGCGAAGTACCCGAGGGACTTTATACTATATTTAAGATTTTTATTGTAGGTATGATATACATAGATATTTAATACTCATCCAAGACCAAGGAACATTGAAAAACTTGCTCCGTGAGAGCCATGCTTCGGCACGAATGCGCCGGCTCGACCAGAGTGATACTACGTCCTCACAGAAAACTGGCGTGAAACGGCGTTGAGCTGCGTTTCGTTCAGTGAGTTAGTTTACCAGTGGCCTAACTTCCCTAATCCCTATGCCTATTCCCTCATAAAGGCCGGCAACGCACTTGCGACCATTCGGATGTGCGAGCTGCGAGTGTCCATGGGCGACAACCCGTCTGCTCGCTTGCCCTCTTAATATTATAAAAAACATCAAACAAACCTGCCCCCCTAGACAAATGTCAAGCGAGTATCGTTTACGATAATCGGTGTTTTTGTATGGGATTGACATGAACGAAAAGTCACATGATATAGTCGAGTTCGAATATGTCAATCCCATATAAAACAAGCGAAGCAACTATCGTAAACGTTAATAGCTTGCCACTTGTCTAGGGGGGGGGGGGGTTTACAATACAATTGTGGTTAAATGTTGTTAAATTTTT
>JAOTAV010036459.1:0-18882 GCA_026546445.1 Cyclargus thomasi
TTACTGACTATATTTAGTCTTATTTATTATATTTACAATACTTTTTACAGAGATATTACTAATAATTAAATATTTTTCAATTTTGAAAAAAATTTCATTCGCGCCTTTTCAAATTCCCGCCAAGAATCCTTCCTTTGGAGTTTAAGCAGACCATAGATCATAGGGAAAAAGAAAATCATAAAAAAAACTGACATATATTTAAAAAAAATAGTTTGTCTATGGTCTGTTCTATGCGTGAAAATATTTTTCCCAAAGAACGCTCCCTTATATATAAAGGTGCAATAAACAATAAAGTTACGAATAAAATAAGCGAGTTACTTTTATTTCATTTCAATAAGCCCATTTTTATTAAAATTTGTATGTTCAACAATAACAGGTTATAATAAAAAAAATTATAGACATCTGTGTGATGAAAACTACAGCCATATAACAACTTTAAATTAAAAAAAAACACTATTGACGTTTCATTTTGTGATTTGGGGGCGGGTATCCTTCAGTAATTTTGGATCTTTTTAGTTCTTATCCTGAGAAAATGAGAGTAGAATATTATTTAAATAAATAGCAATTTAGTAGTTAAGAGTTACAACAAATCTAATGATAACAATTCCGTAAGTAATTTCACTTGTTTAGTCGAATCAAATTGTCAATCGGTTTTTTTATTGGTCATATCCTGCTTTATTGATTTTAATCATTGTATTATTAAAGATATAAGGATACTAATGGTGTACCTCGTGTCTTTAGGTAGCGGAAGGGCCTCAAGATGATCGGAGGTCTGTTCGTGTACAATCATAAGGGGGAGGTGCTGATATCGAGGGTGTATAGGGACGATATTGGGCGAAATGCCGTGGACGCCTTCAGGGTGAACGTGATCCACGCTCGCCAGCAGGTCCGGTCACCAGTCACCAACATCGCCCGCACCTCCTTCTTCCACATCAAGGCAAGTGGATAACATCAGAATGTCTGTCTCAGTTTATTGAACTCTGTAAAGACTTTAAACCCAAGGGAAATACAGCTTCTAATACCAGAATGTCTGGTCCATTGAGTTGATTGAACTGTAGCAAGGCCTTTTACCCATAAAAATACAGGTCTACTCGTCAAAAATGAGATATATATTAGTTTTGCAACATAGTATAGTTCACTCTAACATCATAAAACTTAAACTGGGTTATATCTGTCATAAAACAGTATGTGTTTTAACAAAAAATGTGATATTTTATGTTCAGCTTTTCCCAATAAGCTGTCAAGACAAAGTGGCAATAACATTAAGGAAACTGTCACTTTATATTAAAAATCTGTCAGTATTGCTTCCGATTTATTATTCTTCTGTAGCCAATCTGAGCAACACTAACTCTGCTAAGTAGTTGTATGTCTGTGTAGTTGCTATTAGAACAAAATTGGCAGACACATTTGGCCAGAGCAGCTATATATCAGTGCCAAGACTAAATTCAATTATATCTTACTATTTACATTTTATGTTTTAATGTAAAATTGATGTTACTTTTACTATACTTCTTATGCTTCCAAAGAAGAATTATTGTTACAATAATACATAATATTAAACATTGGAGTTGTAGTTGGTACTTTTTTGTAACAACATCTTTAATGATACTATATATTTTTTTAACCAAAAATCTGTTGTAAGAAATAAAACACCAAAGATGAATGATGATGAAGAAAGCCTTTGGGATATTATATAGCTTTTACCTTAATGTAAAGACTATGAACACATTGGAAATTTGTAAAATCGCAAAACTTAACACTGGGAAATACTAAATTAATTTAAAAAGTTTAAATTTTTACAATTCTTCTTCAGCGTGCTAACATCTGGCTAGCGGCGGTCACCAAGCAAAATGTCAATGCTGCCATGGTGTTTGAGTTTCTGCTCAAGATAATAGACGTGATGCAGTCCTATTTTGGCAAGATCTCTGAAGAGAACATCAAGAACAACTTTGTTCTTATCTATGAACTGTTAGATGGTAAGTTTTTAGGATTTTGTAGCAAAATGTCTGCCCATGTGTCTTGCCATATGTCACAGCCATTTTTAACCTTTTTTACTTCTTATTATCTGATTTTGTGATCTCATACAGAAACACCAAACTAATATTGAAATAATGAGTATTTTTGTGTTACTGTATATTAGATATTTATAGATTTCATATTGTTGAAACACTTTTCATAAACTATTGTTTATACCTTGTTAATAATTTTTATATAATTTTTTTTTCATATTTTCTGTATTAGACATCAGTGTATATATAATGTAGGGCTTTTTATTTTATTCATTTCTTAAATGTGTGCACTCATGTGTGCTTAATGATTTTTCAGAGATCCTAGACTTTGGTTATCCACAGAATTCAGACACGGGTGTCCTGAAGACATTTATCACTCAACAGGGCATTAAGTCTGCATCCAAGGAGGAACAGGCCCAAATCACATCACAGGTATGTCCGGGGATTCGTAGCATATGACACATATAAAGGGAAGGGGATTGACAAAGTGTGACATGGTGTGACAAGGGGTGAAGGGATGGACCTCCGATATGTCTATTATTCTAATGTCTGTTCTGTCTATTATTTTTGTGAAGTAGAAAATTTTGTCCAATCTTGAGATTTCTGTTTGCAGTAAATGAAATCATAAATTAAAAACCTATTACCAATTATAGTTCAATAACCAAAATGAGTTTACCTTTATAACTGGAACTGGAATTGTAAGAAGTAAATTGTGTCCATTTTTGAGACATGTAGAACTATCTTGTTTACATGTATTAAGTAGATAAGTATGTAACTGAATTTTAACTTAATTTTAAGTCCTTTATATAAGCTATCTTCATGTAAGCACAAAATTTAGTGGCAAGTGGCAAGTCAAACGACTTAAAATTAAGTTATCTTATCTACTTAATATCTACCAGACATGTCTATGTTAAAAATGAAATCAACTGGTTAGTTTTTTTTTTAATCTTTAATTTTTTTAATGATATTTAGGGGGCAAGCAAGCAAACAGGTTACCTTACGGAAAGCAACTGCCGTCGCCCATAGACACTAGTGACTTCTGAAGAGTTGTCGGCCTTTATGAGGGCATTAGGGAAGTTGGGCCACTCATAAACACACTCACAGAAAGAAACACAAAGCTGTTTCACGCCAGTTTCCTGTGAGGCCTCCGGTCGAGCCGGCCCATTCGTGTCGAAAAGCATTGCTCTCCCACGGCAATGAGCATTCGTATTATGTGCTTGAAATCGCGTTAGGGCGTGAAGAAAGGACAAACACACTTTCCTATGGAAGTCTTTGTCATTACAATGTTTTTGGTTCCAGGTAACAGGGCAGATAGGATGGCGTCGCGAGGGCATAAAGTACAGGCGTAACGAGTTGTTCCTCGACGTACTCGAGTATGTCAACTTGCTTATGTCGCCACAAGGTGAGACAGATTCAGTTGATGTATGTGAAGTTACAATGCGTCCTAAGGGTTTCTTAGCCCTATGGCTAAAATGAAACCCTTCTAGATTTATCAAACCTATCTGCCCATATTGTCTAAGATACACGAGGCTTGTCTCAGTGTAGCCCAGGCATTAGTCACAGTCAGGCGCCGTACGGCTAATCGGAGCGTCGTGCTTTGCTATTAGCAGTGCAGCACTTCGTGGTTCAACAATGATATGTCATATGATAGAAGCGG
The DNA here is from genome assembly GCA_026546445.1 of Cyclargus thomasi. Lineage (NCBI taxonomy): Eukaryota > Metazoa > Arthropoda > Insecta > Lepidoptera > Lycaenidae > Cyclargus > Cyclargus thomasi. The sequence continues at coordinate 3,667 of JAOTAV010036459.1, forward strand.
TCAGCCAGTGGGGATGTAACAGTTATAGCCATTAATATTGCTCCCTATGGGCGGCTTCGAATCTTTTTGTTTCAACCCAACCTACTTAAAAGTAGATCAAAGCAAACTATAAAAATGTAAATATAATCATGTGAAAGACAATTAATGAAAAAAAAAAATGGTACTATACGCTAAATGTAAATATAATAAAACACAAGGTCAAAATATAACTAAATGTATAAATAATGTATAAATAAGAAATATACAAAATATATCGTAATAAATCAAAAGAAACATAGAAATGTAAATATAACCATAAAAGAGATAAACAAAAGGAAATGTAAAATAAAGGTACTATGTTAAAAATATAAATATAACTGTAAAGTTAAAGTAAGTGACAACATGTAAAAGTAACATTTCAAACAAATTGTAAAAACACATTGTATATAATGTCAAAAAACAGAACATGTAAAAAGTTATAAGAAATGTAAAAATTGACCTGTATAAAAAGGCCGTTAAAAAAAAATCTACTTATAAGATAGCTTGTTGAAATAAGAAAAACTTTCTTGTTACATATGAGCTTTAGGGGCTGTTACATAGCGAACGTTTTTCCTGTTTTATAGCAATGTTCTCAATTTTTAGGCCAAGTTCTGTCAGCGCACGTGGCCGGCAAGGTGGTGATGAAGTCGTACCTGTCTGGCATGCCGGAGTGCAAGTTCGGCATCAACGACAAGATCGTCATGGAGGCTAAGGGCAAGGGGAATGGTGAGAGGAATTGTGTAGATTTATAAAATATCTTGTTAGAGACTGTTTTACAGTGACAGCACCCAGAAAGACTTAGAGGCTGTTTCACCGCTTACTGATAAAGATTCTGATAGGCCATCCACAACTTTTTTGATAGATTCTCCATACAATATCTGTCAAAAAAAGTTGTGGATAGACTATCCGACACTTATAAGCGGTGAGACAGGACCTAAGTCTTTCTGGGTGGTATCTCTTTTATTTACTGTGTTAGAAACTCATGGTTTTTTTAACACTTACGGATATTGTCGCGGAGAACCTTTTTGATTCCCGCCGTTTCTCCTGCTTTCCAGCAGCCGTAGTCACGGGTGGACTGACCCGTGAGTATTAAAAAAAAACCATGAGTGATACTCGCGTAAACCTTAGAAGTCATTATATGATAGAAACTTTTAGAAATGTGCAAGTTGGATTTTAATAAAACTGCTTTTAGTAGATATATAATAAATTCTGAAGCTATCTGTAGATTATAATGACGTTGTCTCTGTCCGGCAGGCGGTATATCCGGCAACACGGATGGCGACGCGGCGCGGTCTGGCAAGCCGGTGGTCGTGATCGACGACTGTCAGTTCCACCAGTGTGTGAAGCTCAGCAAGTTCGAGACGGAGCACTCCATATCGTTCATACCGCCAGACGGAGAGTTCGAGCTTATGAGGTGAAGGATCATCCATAAAATACGTCACGTTTCAAAATTGATACATTTTATTTCGTAATTTCAAAGGACATCATTCAAGTTTCATACATTGTTGGGCCATTTGACATAAGAATAAGAAACATTTATTTTGCACATCACACAACACAATATAGGCAAAAAATGACATGTAAAGAAACAAGAAAAGTATACAAAATCCTTTTATATTATTTTGTATGATACCAAAAATGGGCCGTACGGCAAATAAAATAAATACATACGGGTCGGCCAGACAAAAAAAAAGTGATATTTGGATAGAATAGATTATCCTTATTATTTGTTGCTATAGGGTATATTTTAATTACTATATTATATATAAGAAATATATTAATTAACATAGAAAATTATTTGTTACTATAGGAAACCGAATCTGTGTGCCCAATAGTTATGGTGTTATAAGACATTAAAATTTTTTTATCAAATTACCAAAAAGCGCATCCTGAAATTCAAAATCATTTGCCAAAAACATGTTAGATAAAAGGAAAAAATACTACAGCCTTATGAAAAAATCGGAGGCCTAATTTACCTGGATAATATTATAACATGTATCCCGAGCATTAATGAGGTACTTACTCAGATGTTGTTGATGATGATGATGATGAAGTTGATACAGAGCCAGACGCTATCAGGCTCTGTCTTTTTTCGTCTGGCCGACAGTTAAGTTTGTACTGCAAAATGAATGATGTACTTTTGAGGTGGTTTTAATTTTTACTTGAAAATTTGCAAATTTGTGATGTCACGCTAGGGAGAGTTAGGGTCTCAGAAAGGTAACCAAAGGTGTGAGAAGAGGAAGGGTTCTAAGCATAAAACTTGTATGACGTACTTTATGTATGTTCTTTATTTTATAGTTATGAATTTAGTGCGCAGTATATCATAATTAATTATGTGGCATGGAATTTGATATTAATTTGGCATAATTTATACCAAAAATCTAGTTGTTTGGTTGCTTTGTTAGGGCATTAAGGAATGAAAAAGTAACAGACAAACAAACACACTTTCCCATTTATAATATTAGTATGGATTATTATTTCAGGTACCGTACCACCAAGGACATATCGCTGCCGTTCCGCGTGATCCCCTTGGTCCGGGAGGTGGGCCGCACGAAGATGGAAGTGAAGGTCGTCCTCAAGTCCAACTTCAAGCCCTCGCTGCTCGGCCAGAAGATCGAGGTGAAGATACCCACTCCGCTCAACACGAGCGGGGTGCAGCTGATATGTTTGAAGGGGAAGGCGAAATACAAGGCGTCGGAGAACGCTATTGTTTGGAAGTGAGTAACTGTGGAATTTGATTTTTTTTTAAGCTAATTTTGTAACACCCATACAAATCAACACAGTCATAAGATGATGCAGAATATCGAACAATGAAAATTCGGCGGACAAAACATAGTGATTTCAGATGTCAAATGGTCACCTTATACTTCCTAGCAAGCTATAGCGCGATGTAGACGTTTTACAGCGCCATCTAGTACCAAGAAGAAGAAACTTAAAAAAAAACGCTTTCTTGCGTGAGAAGTTGAGAACCAATCTTAAAAATATTTATTTTGTTTTCGGTATTTGTTGTTATAAAGGCAATAGAAATACATATTCTGGGAAAATTTCAACTCTCTGGCTATTACCGTACCGTTTTTGAAATACAGCCTGAAGACAGACTGACAGACAGATAGAAGGACGGACAGACAGACAGACAGACAGACATACAAGTCTTATTAATAAGGTCCTGTTTTTACCCTTTTGTACGGAACCCTAAAAAGTGACAATTTGTATGTCGACGATGTTCCAGACATTGCACCCAGTAACATTTAATTTATTATTCCCAAATTATAAAATTATAATGCCATTAAACCCTTTACAACGGAACTTAACAGCTTTTTAACCAACTTCAAAATATAATTCCAGGATCAAGCGCATGGCCGGCATGAAGGAGACCCAGCTGTCGGCGGAGATCGAGCTGCTGGAGACCGACACCAAGAAGAAGTGGACCCGCCCTCCCATCTCCATGGGATTCGAGGTGCCCTTCGCGCCCTCCGGATTTAAGGTAGCTCTTGAGGCTCCGTATTAATAGTTAACTACTTTCCTATATACTCGACGATGCTTGCAGCTTCACTCGCAAGTTTTTCAGTATCAAAAGTAGCAAATCCTTTCAGCTAAGTCTGAGCCAAAAATCAAGTCAATGTGTTAAGGAAGGACAAACGAATAAACACACTTTCGCATCTATACATATATTAAAACAGTAAAATTGGAGTGTCTGTACATTTAATATTTTTACAACATTTTTTAATGTATGCAAACTAACAGTAATAGAACATATATCGACATCAAAAAAAAATGTCTGATTGATTGTACGCGCTAATCTCGGGAACTATTGCGCGGATTTGAATAAATATTTTTTTATTTAAAAGCTATTAGGTCTGGTCAACATTTCCCCGGGATAAAAAGTATCCTATATGTTGATATAGGATACTTTTTATCCCGGGGAAATGTACGGTTCCCGCGTGATGTACAAATTTTTGCGCAACGAAGTTACGGGCACCAACTAGTTTATAATACATACTTGAGGACCCGAAAGATGTCATGCCGATCTTGGTTTGTAAATCTAAACAATTCTCAAATCTCCTAAAAAACCCACGCAAAAATATTTAATTCAAATCGGTCCAGTGGTTTGAGGATTACACTACTTGAGATCGAAAAATGACTCATTGGTACACGCTACCACCGGCGTCGAACCTGCACCCTCTTGAGTGCGAACCAAAGGTCCCATTACGCCACTGACGCGCTATAAAATCAATATATTTAGCTATTTAACTAATTAAAACTATCATAATAATATACTCTTTTATTTTATAATTCAAAAGGGTAACTAGCACATAACATTAAAATGATCATAATCATCGGTCGTTTCAGGTCCGCTATCTAAAAGTGTTCGAGCCCAAACTGAACTACTCCGACCACGACGTGATTAAATGGGTGCGGTACATCGGCCGCTCCGGACTGTACGAGACACGATGCTAAACGCCCGCGACACGCACTGGCTATGTACGTATCGTATTGCACCATCAGGGAAGTTGACACCGAGCCAGTCGACGGACCCACGTCATTTGGTCGTAACATCAGAATCGTAGAATAGTGTGTGAAGTTGAAACAGATACAGATCGTGAAACTAAGTAATTTGGTCGGGTTATGTCAAACTCAGCCACGACTTACATGGAATTGACATATGCCGAACAAATGACGTAGGCCCGTCAACTTGCTCTGTTTCAATTTCCTCCATTATACAATTAGGAGAGCTGATTTAGGGCCAGATAGCAGATCTAAATAGTTGGTCCCGTTATTTTAAACACATTCTAACATGGAATTGATATATTTCGACAAAATGACGCTGGTCCGTCAACGGGTTCTGTATCGTTTCTGCCATGGTACTGTCGCGGTCGTCTGTAACGCTTTGATGGGAATTTATGTTTTTTATCTTTATATATATAATTCTTCTGTGAGTGTGTATGTCACTGAACTTCTCTTAAACGACTGGACCGATTTTGATGAAATTTTTAGTGTGTGTTCAAGGGGAACTGAGAATGGTTTAGATTCACAAAATAGCTCAGCAAGACAACGTCTGCCGGGTCAACTAGTATAGATATAAAATTTCATGAGGACAGTTGTCACGCAGACGGAGTCGCGGGCAATAGCTATAAAAATACGTACTATAAAATACGTACACTTTTCTTGCACTAATTTCACTCTATTAATTACTAGATTTTCCGCTTTGCTCATGTTACAAAAGTTTTTGATACTTTTATCCCCTATGTGGATTTATCGAAATCCTTTTTTAGCGGAGCCGTTTGGATTTTGTTATTCAGAAATGTTAAAGTTTATATAATTTCGATTTGTAACTAATGTCAATTATTATATTTTACAGGATACTTCACGACAGATCGGATGTTGAAAGAATGCAAGTTAAAAATAATATATTATAATATTTTTTGTATATAATTTCAACGAAAATATGGCTATATAAATAATTACATGGATTTATGTCTCTGAGGTATTCAAGGTAATATTGGTTTAATATATCCAAATATTTAATAATTTCTTTCGCTTATGAAATATTAAAAAGTATTTATATTATAAAGTCTATGGTTCTAAGAATCTCACATTAAAATATTGAAATTGGTTAAAGCACGAATTAATAATATGTGTGTTGAATAAAATCTCAGAAAAGCTCACGTTTTCGCATGTACGTCCGTTTATCTTTTTCAACCTTTTTTTGCTGTGGTAATATGGAGTATAACCTCAATGAAACACACATTTTTTCATGCACTTTTCCCACTATATTCTCTTCCTTTTTTATTCCGGTTTCGACAAAGTTAAAAAAACACCAGGTAACACCTAATGATTTATCGAAACCGGTCGTGTATTAAACAGCTTGACCGATTTTGATGAAATTTTTTTTGCTTATCTATGAGAATCGGCCAGCATCTATTTTTCATCCCCCTAAATTATTTATTTGGCAAAACAACGTTTTCCGGGTCAGCTAGTAAATTTGTAAAATGGAAGTGAATATAGTGAAAATACTGCATGAAAAAGTGTGTTCCATTACGGTTAAACATGAATTTCCACCATGAACCAACGGTACAATCCATTACATATATGGAGTATGTACAAGTCTGTACAAAGGTTTGGTTAACTTTTTACCCATACTATTTGAAGAAGCTTCATTTCAAATTTCTTTTCATTATTTCTAATCACCAGACAATAATATTATTGTAATTAAACTTTTTTTTTTCAAGTAAAAATTAAATTTCTTTTGTATTATGTTATTACTTTGAAAAATGTCTCGAACTAGCGGGAGCTAGTTAATGTATTATGTCTGCATTAATATATTGCTATCATTCCTTATAGCTGATAATGTTAACTCAATAGATTTTAATATAAACCATGGAGTTTTATTGTTAAACCTACTTTAAATACCTTGTTAGTAAAAAAATTGTACCCATATTAGTCTGTAGATGTAAACGTCCTGACAGGCAAACTGCCGTTATTAGAGACGTATATTATTTTCTAATTAACTGTAATGTTCATTTAATTACACTAAGAGCCTGTTTCAACACTTCTTGATAAGTGTCGGATAGGCTTACCGCAACTGCTTCGACAGATATTTGAAGTATGGAAAAAATTTCAAATAAGTTAATGATAGCCTATCTGATACTTATCAGAAAGAGGTGCAAACGGCCCTAAGTTATGTATTTCCGTATCAGAATAAAAAAAAATTGAATCTGTAATACAATATATTTACTAACAAAGGCGTAGGTTAACGCACGACCTTAAATTAATTTTAGTGAATTTGCAAGTAGCTAGCATAGAAGATATTATATGTATGTTTAAATTGTCTTCACGCAGTCAAGCGTTTGTTCTTAAACAACGGTTGAAACTGCGTACAAGTAAGATTTTTTAAAATACTGATAAAGTTAAAGGTTAGTCCACAATCATCCCCTTTTAACATGCACACGGCCACCGCCTGGTCGCAGGGCCGCGTAAAGTAGCATTTGTATGTATCACCGTGCCGACCGTGCGTCTACCGTTAACCGTATGCATATAAAAAGGGGGTTTCGTGGCACGGCGTCCGTATGCGTCCGAAAAGGGTTTACTTAGGCTACATTTTTCACTTGAAACATTGTAATCGCAGCTTTTGAATAATCGGTTTCTGGAGAATTTTGGAAATATAACATAGTGTTTCTCCTGGCATTATATACATAGTATAGTTGGTATATATAGTTGTATACTGTGTTGAAACTTAGACTAGGTATGTGTATGGGCAAAGCTTCAATATGTACAATAAATGTTTAAAAATATATCTGCGTTTTATTTTCATTCGCTCCTGTTTTTCGTTCATCAAGTTTAATTTCTGATTAGAAAAATTCGCACCGGTGTTAGATACCATAAAAAACCTGTTATGGAGGCTGTACACTCTCGGCGAGAGCTCTCGGGGAGACTCGCAAGCGGCTGACAGGGGAGACGAGGCGAGTGCAACTATTTACACTCGCACTCGGGCGGACTCGCTGTGTCTCGACGGAGTGTACACCCTCCATAAGACATTTGAGATTGCGGGCATGGTCTACAATGAAAAATATGAACAGAGAGCGATCATTCGCCGAATTTTTCTCATGGGAAAAAGGAGAATAATCTGCTGCCGGACTAAGTCGAAGGTCACGGCTAAAGCTGGGCCCCATTGCTAAGATTCCTGTCCGTCTTGCCATTTGTATGTCCGTCTGTCTGTGTGGTAACAGCTCTCTGTTAAAACTTTCACAAATTATGTATTTCTGAGCCCTGAGCCCCCATTTTACTTGGGCTTAGCAAGTAGTATCTATCAAAATTAGTTTCTTGCGCGGGAACCATACATTTTTCCGGCATAAAAAGTATTCACCAGATCGGTCTGGGGTGGGCACGGACAACACGCCCCCCCTTTATACGCCTATGTCTGTTATTGCTGGTGAGTTTTCAGGAATAGGTATTTCCAATTTTTTGCTTTACTGGTGCGGAACGTGCGCGATTTCAATTCGCACTTGGTCGGTTTTTAAGCGTAGGCCGATTTATTTTGGAAGCCTCACGTAGGTACCTACAAAATCTGCTGACTTCCTAGTAAGCTAAGACGCTGCCGTACAAAGGCCATGGCTATATTTTATAAACCCATTCCTGCCCTTTTATTTTCCCCCATACCAATTGCCAAGAGCCACAAATAAAGTTATCGCACGTTTTATTTTCTTGTCTTGGTTGTCTGAAAGAAACCGGAAAGGACCGCCAATTTGCGGAAATTTGCCTATTTTCTGTATTATTGATAAAGTTAAGAACGGCTCTGAAATCCTTTCTAAGACGAACTCTCTATATAGAGACGTGTATTTCCCATATAATGAGAGCAACAAAGAGTTAACTGTGAATATATTTTAAAGTATAAAACTTGTGTCTCAGAAGAGAAGTAATAATAAAATTAAGAGCTCGAGATTTGCCGGCGGATTTATGTGTGTTTACGCAAACTTCTACGTGCGGGCATATTACGTGTGGTGCCGCCATTTCCTTTTTTTTTCAGAATAAAGAACTTTTATAAAAGTTGAGAAACGCATGATATTTTGTTAATCTTGTTAGTTGTCATTAGGGTTACCAGATGAAAAAATCAAATTCCGGAGAATGTGCCTGAGATTTATGGCAGTTTAATATTTTTTGACAAACCATTTTAAAGTCATAATATATCGTTTTTACACATTGTCAAACCCAGGGAGTCCTGCTCGCTACATTCTTATGTTAAAATTTTTATTAATAAAAGTATATTTAAAATGTACCGTATTTTGTTGTCAATCTAAACATCGTGAGATTTCCCAAGTCCGACCGCAATCCTTAGAAAAGTTAAAAAATCCTAAGATTTTAGGACAAATCATGAGTAATGGGAACCCTTGTTGTACGTTGTAACTGGAGAAATATCACAAAACTGTAATGAAAGAGTGCGTGTTTTATTAAACGAGTAAGTTTACCGAAGCTTAATTATTCACCTTCTTCCCTATCTCTATTCCCGCAGACTAATTCCTCATTAAATGATCAACAACGCACTTGTAGCTCTTTTTTTATGATATTTTAGGGTGCAAGCGAGCAGACGGGTTACCTGATGGAAAGCAACTGCCGTCGCCCATGGACACTCGTGATACCCAATAAGTCGCAAGTGCGTTAGGGAATAGGAATAGGGAAGTTGGGCCACCGGTAAACTCACTCACTGAACAAAACACAGCACAACGCCGTTTTACGCCAGTTTTTCTGATAAGTCGTGGTGTCAATCCTGTCGAGCCGGTCCATTCGTGATTCTGATTTTGCAGCTTTGTCTATGGTCGATGGCAGTTTTATCAGGGTGACCTGTTTGTTTGTTTGCCCCCTAATTTACTTTACCAACTCGCACTTGGCCGGTTTTTTTAAAGTGTGTTCTTTGTCTTTAAAAAAAAGTTAATAAGATTTGAGTTATTTAGCTTTTTAATCGATATATTCCTAGTCTATGTATACTTCTCTCATACTCGCTATTTCGAATAGTAACAAGGAATCCTTAATTAGCATTTTAGCATTTTAGAGCGTCTTTAGTTTAGTGGGTAAGATCTTTGGCTCGCACTCGAGAGGGTGTTGGTTCAAGCTCCGGTGGGGCCGTGTAACAATGAGACATTTTCATACATAATACGGATGCTCATTGCCGTGAGACAACCATGCTTTGGCACGAATGGGCCGGCTCGATCGGAGTGATACCACGGCCTCGGTGCCACGGTGTTTCGTTGAGTGAGTGAGTTTACCGGTGGCCCAACTTCCCTAATCCCCCTATCCCTATTCCCTCATAGAGGCCAGCAACACTGCGACTCTCGGATGTTACGAGTGTCCATGGGCGACGGCAGTTACTTACCATCAGGTAACTTGTCTGATCACTTGCCCCCTAAATATAAAAAAAGCAAAGAAGTTATGCTTCCCAAGACCGGTAAATAGGGACCAATCTCTTCCGGCACGTAATAGCCCCCAAGCGGGAGACGGAGTCGGATTAATAATTAAGGAGCATGGGGGTTAGCCTTACACTTTACGCAAATAACTTAAAAATGCCGTACACAGATTTTATTTCGGCAACTTCGTCTTGGGGGTTTCATCAACGTTTTGTTTTGATATGTGTTTGGATTTTGAGTTCCCTTTTTAGCCATATTTAAAGGGTAAAAAAGGGGCCCTATTACTAAGAATTCGATGTCTGTCCGTCTGTCTCCAGGCTTTATCTCAAGAACTGTAACAGCTAGAGATTAAAATTTTCACAGAATGTTGCCGCCATAACAACAAATATTAAAAAAAAATAACCTCAAAAAAATCTCATACAAGAAACGTGATGTTGGCCAGTTTTTTTATGATATTTAGGGGGCAAGCAGACGGGTTACCTGATGGAAAGCAACTGCCGTCGCCCATGGACACACACGACATCCTAAGAGTCGCAGGTGCGTTGCCGGTCATATGAGGGAATAGGGAATGGGAATAGGGAGTGGAGTAATTTTAAAGGAAAATACTTTATTGCCTGTTTACCAACTCCTAACGCTCAGGGTTCCGCAGCAGCCAAGGTTTGCACTTGTCAGTAAAGAGTCACATTACTGTTGAGATATGTAGAGTTTTTTTTGTAAATGAGTGATTTTTAGGATAAGGGTTAAAAGAATACCCATAAATATAATGTAATAATATCTATAGACGTCTCACACGACGTCAGTCTGGCCCCGTGCTAAGTACTTGAGTTGCAGACAACGGAATACTTATATTTAATTCTTTTACACTATACGCATATTTAAAATTTTTATTACATGATACACATATTTAATACACATTCACGACCCAGGAAATTTGAAAAACTTTTTTGTTCCGTCGGCGGGATTCGAACCCGCGACCCCCGCCGTGAGCTACCAAATTGCTCAACCACTGCGCCACAGAGGCCGTCAAAATAAATAAATCTATATCTATTATATAAAAATAGGTCGGGTTTTCTTTCCTGACGATGTTACTCCAGAACATGCTAACCACCATTTCGACGCTTTTGCATATGTTGCAAAAAATTCAGGAAAATTTTCAAGAGAAAATCAGGAAACGATAACAGGGAATATGCATGTTTTTTTATTATTTTTTTAAATAAATCTTTCGTTATTGAAAAACGATGCCGTCCAATCAGTTTTTTGATAAAATTTAAAACAACAAAGTTATAAGCCTTTAAAGTAGTCAGTTAGAAAGACAGATCCGATATTAATTGTGACCTCAAAGTTCATAAGCTGCATACAAAGTTAATACTAAAGTACGTTTTGAGAGAAAGAGACGGGTAGAAAACTTAAATCGCTCATATCTTACTTATTTCTCAACAGAATTCAGAAATTTTTGTAATTCTGTATATCATTTAGCCTACTATCATAACAATTTGCATTCAATAAATTTTGTTTTACACGCACATTCCCTATTCTCATTCTTGTGAACGGAGTCGCGGGTAGCAGCTACTAATAACATAAATTCGTTTGTCCTGAACTATATGCATTTAGGAATCAACGTACAGCCTAAACTACTGATCATAGAAACATGAAATTTGAGGGAGTATGTTCTCCGTATAACGAAGGTGACTAATAAGAAGGGATTTTTCGAAATTCATCTCCTAAGGGGGTAAACGGAGGTTAAAGTTAGTATAGTAGTAGGGGAGAACGCAATTAAAATCTGTCCATTGAAATCAGCAAAATCATTGTTCAATACATATTTAATGAAAGATTTAATTCATAGTTCTTTTATCCTAATCTATTTAATAAAATCCATTTAATATAATAATACTAATATTATAAATTCGAATGTGTTTTTTCTGAAATTTATTGTTGTCCTTTTAGTCCCGGGGAAGGCCATAGGATAATTTGTATTCTGGAAAAATATACGGTTCCCGCGCGAAAAACGAATTTTGATGCAGCGGAGTTGCGGGCAGCATCTAGTATTCTAGTCTATACTAGTTGGTGCCCGCAACTTCGTTGCGCGAAAATTTGTACGCCACGCGGGAACCGTACATTTTCCGGGATAAAGAATATTCTATATGTTGCCCAGAGTTATGAAACAAAAAAGATCATATCCGTCCAGTAGTTCCGGAGATTAGTGCGTACAAATAGACAAATAGATAAATAGACAAACAGACAACATTTTTTCAGTCGATTAGTGTTCTATTACTGTTCCTTGGCCCCCAGACATTGATTATTTTGTAAAAATACTAAATATACAGACACGCCAATTAAATTAATTTTACCACACCTTAGAGTACGTATAAGTATGGTATAAGCTAATATTTAAATATAACATTGATTGACAATTTTTATAGTAAACATAATGTGGTTTGTCACTAAAAATGTAGTTTCTAGTAATAATGGACTAACCATATATATTATTCATAAAAATATCTAACTAAACAAGGTTCGCTGTCCCTTTCTGTCGTGCGACGTTTTCAATATTTCAGAGAGAGACAGCGAACCCTGATTAGTTGAACATTGCTTAAATATCTTTATGAGTAAGGGGGTAAATGTTAAGTAATTTTGAAATTGCACGCCACTGTGATGGCTGAATGTTAGGACAGTAAGTAGTTTTAAGAGCTTTGTATCGACAACATTCTAGCAATTATTTGAATTTGAATAGCAGAAACTAATAGACGTCTTTTACCGTGAGAGTGTGGATTTGGATTGTGGGATATCTTTGTTATTGCAGGTCGGTTCGTTTTACTCGCACCCAAATGCTTTAAAAATCACTTCAGTGCTTTAATTTCTATTGATATTTTTGGCAAACCCAGCGGCGTAACTACAAGGTGGCAAGCCGGCAAAATGCCACGGGCCCCCGATAAGCCCCCCTAGTCAAGTGGCAAGCGATTATTTTTTACAATAATCGTTTGACGTGTTTTTAAATTTAAATAATGAATAATATTAATTGAAAAAATCGTATATATTATGAAGTTTACAACATTAACTTCTTTCAAACGAAAAAAATAGTGGGTGAAGACTGTATACGGAGCCTATTAGACGACATTTAAATTAGTAATTACTAGCCCGCGACTCCGCCCGCGTGGTAACAAAGATAATAATAATAATAACTTTCCTGCTATTTTCTTAAAATATATCCTGAATTTTCTTTGCTATTAAACACACGGAGCCCGAGACCTTTCCAACGAATACAAAACCTTCGAAATCGTTTCGTGCGTTCTGAAGTTGTAGCGTCAGGAAGGAAAACCTTATTTTTTATATAATATATTACTAACCCGTGGCTTTGCTTACGTGGACAACTAAAATCGCATAAAATATTACTATTATATGGAGTGGACAACTAAAATCGCATAAAATATACTATTTAAACAAATGTCCAAAAATAGAAAACCCGACTGCAGGAACCATTGCAATTTAAACATCAAGTTATGTATTTCTAGAATGGATATTTAAAACTCTTTATTTTGATACCTTACTCGACCTAAACAGGCAAAAAATATTTTTTGGAACCTCACAATTTTGACTTTAAAAATCGGACATTTTGATTTTTTTATTTTTTAATGTGCCCAGTGTCACTTGCTCTGTTAAGACGAATGTAACGATACCTTAAAATCCATCAAGCCGTTTAGGCTGCAGAGCGTGCCAAACAATTATACATACATACTCTCGAAAACCACAACCCTTCTTTAAAATAACAATTTAAAATAAGACATTACAAGATCAGTCCAGTCCACTCAAGAATATTACACGGGAACTCAATTTATTATCCTTCGCGATTTACCTAGCGGAGTAGGAAAAAGAAAACGTGGGATTAGCAGAACGCCAGCAGACAACCGCCAATTTTATATCGTAATGTGGCGGCCATTTTAGTTTTTTCAATCGGCAATCACCGGCCTGGCTGCAGGCCAGTCAATTTCCCTAAAATGAGCACAAATGGAAAAAATACATCTCCCAAAATGATATTAGCGGATAAAATGCATTTCATATTAGGGGTCGAGGCTCGGTGCAGTTTTTTAGTTTAACCTCAAAAGTAATATAAAACATAAACAGTAGTTGATTAATTTTACAACATTTTTTTATTACTGCTCGGCTCCTATTGGTGATGTTATATAGAGTTTAGCCTTTTCTGATAAATGGACTAACGAACACGATATTAATTGTTCAATTCGGGCCATATTTCCTGCGATTAACGCGTTCAAACAAACAAAAGCTTTATATTATTAGTATAGATGTGAAAGTTTCTATGACATCTTCAAACTTAACCCGCTATGATATTTGGCATGAATTTCTGAAAACGGAGTTGTAGTCGCTACGTATAACTGGACGCCGTTAAGCATTTGTGTGTTATCCAACAAAAAATCAGATTTATAGTTATGAATGTATTAATAAATAAAAATCAGATTTTTTATTGTATAATACACATATGCTTAATAGCGTTCAACTATAGTCATTAATAGTTAAAGCATTTGGATGCGTGTAAAAAAATCACGATCGAGTTATTCTTTACCGTCCGATATTATACTGTGGTTTTTTTATATAAAAAGCGAACTTTGTACCTCCAACGTGAATAGCTAAGCGCGTTCGGAAGACTCCTGTATGGTTCCGTGTGCATTATGAATGGCGCAGACTTTAGGGGGGAGGGTAGGGGGGTCACATTGTGGTAAAATTGGTTATGGTTTCGTAATAAGCTATGTTATACTCGTGGTAAACGCATGTTTTGCCTGGCTTTTATGAGGTAATTTCACTTCGATCGGAGTGATACCACGGCCTCACAGAAAACTTGCGTGAAACGGCATTGTGCTGTGTCGTGAGTGATTCAATGAGTGGGTTTACCGGTGGCCTAATCACATATCTCTATTCCCTCACGAAGGCTGGCAACGCACTTGCGACTCTTCGGATGTCGCGAGTGTCCATAGGCGTCGGCTAGTTGCTTTCCTTCAGGTAACCCGTCTGCTCGCCAGCCCCCTATCATAAAAAATCCACTAACATCTGGATGTTAGTGGATTTAATTACTACGAATCTAGATTCGTGGTAATTATTTAAATATATATAATAATATCCATGGACGCTTCACACCACATCAGTCTGGCCCTGTGCTAAGTACCCGAATGACTTGTGTTACGGGTACCAGACAACGGAAATATATTTGATACTTTTACTATACACATATTTAAGATTTTTATTATATGATACACATATTTAATATACATCCAAGACCCAGGAACATTGAAAA
>JAOTAV010036470.1:0-18880 GCA_026546445.1 Cyclargus thomasi
GCTGCATGTTGACCAAACCGGCTCCTGGTTTAACAGATGACACAAGATATATTATATGTAATTCAACTGTATAAAGGCTAGTAGCAACTGCTTCCAGCAGTAAGGCCGCCATTTCGAACACTTTTTTTTTTTGATATTGTGACTATTTTGTTCGAATAAAGAGTTTTTTTATTTATTTATTTGTAGGTGTTAATCTGATTGTAGATCTAGATACGCGGAAACGTGTCAAGTCAAGTTCAAGCATAAAGAAACTGGTTGCCGGTGCCAAGGGTAATATTACACGAACCATTTGGTAACACTTTTTACCCCTCCATAACTCGAAACCAAACTATCGTAAACACATAAAACTACGTGGGTTTAATAATGTCTATATTCTCTAAGGACAACTAGATACCCAAATTTCATGAAGCTAGTTCAAACGATCACGAAGATATGAAGGCCGAAGTTGCGAAATTCCCTCTGACTGACTGACTTATTGTCCGAAAATCTAACCTACTTCCAGAAAAACTAGAAAGATGAAATTTGAAACTGCACTTCATTTTGTGTTACATTTAACAGTCCTCATATAAAGTACTATTCGAAATACGGAGGCCATAATTGCCGTGCTTCGTATGTTGTGATTTATCTCCAAAAGATTTTCTAGCCTTACAGGCGTTTCATAGTCAAGTCGGCCACTAGCTTTGGTTGTTAACGTTTCAATCTTTGCAGAATATTCTACTTGTTTTCTATTAATCTTTTCTAGGGTAAAAACCGGAGTTTTAATGAGATTTCGATGTCTATCCGTCCGTATTTAATTGGATAGCTATGACAACTGCTGTGATTTAAAATGTGAGATGTTAAAGTAGGTGAGATTTGACTTGGGCTGTTTTAATCAGGATAAAAAAAAATGTCGAATAACTTTATAGAACTCATGAGGTAATGAAAACATGCCCAATCAAATCTTACCTACTTTATCATCTCATATTTTGAATGACAGCAGTTGTTATAGGTATCCAATAAAATAAAGAAATAGAGTTTTATAATTGTTCATAATGTTATTTTGTTCCTATAATTACATATTAAAAATTTGTGAAGAACTTGGCATTCATTTAGATTTCCATCTTTTTGCGGTGAAGTCCAAAACCAGGCATGGCTGTTTTTGTTTTGATCTAGGCTTTCCTTTTTTACATTTATGTTTAAGGTGAGATTAATCATTAATAAAGTTGCAAAAGTAAAGACTACAATTCAATCCAATCACATTTTAAGAGATATCTCTAGTCATTTGATTAAATTACGCATTATTATAATAACAACAACAACAACAAACAATAACTTATTATTATAATATTCAAATGTACATTAAATTTGGACTACAGTAACTGTTGGCTCGGACAGGTATGTTCTGCCTTACTATGCCGGTATTGGTTTGTAAATCTAATCTATTTATAAATCACCTAAAACACACCAAAAAATCGTTCTAGTCGTTGGGCAGTTCAAAGACAAAGACAAACACACCTACACAGAAATGAGATATATTAAAGATAAGATATAAAAAGCGAAAATCCAGCATATTATATGAAATTTTAAGTACATTGTTATATCTTTTCGCTAAAAACACATACACATAATATTAATTGTTGCTAACAGAAATATTTTTTTATTTGGTCAATACAATAGTAAGAAAATGTCTTATTAATTCCATGGTTTATCACGGCGCGGCGCACGTGAAAAATTTATGTCTTTTTTTAAACACACGCATAAATCCGATAGGATGATTGAGAGAAAATATAAATTTCAGTGTATACCGAACATTGTAGTGAGAATGTACTACTTATTCCTGCTTATGGTACTTATTACATATTATATATAACATTTATAATATTAAAATTAAATTAAACGTATTTCTGCTAGTTAACATTGGATTAATAAGTAATTTATAATACAGTCTTTAATTTTTAGGTGCCTTCAGTTTTAACAAACCCATTTTTCGACTTGAAAAATGAAAACAGTCATTTAGAACATGATAATGCAGATATATTAAAAACAATGGGCTATAATTCGGAAGATCCAGATGCTATAAAAGGAATTTTGGACAAAGCTCCCGAATTAATTAGTAAGTAACTCGTAAATCGAAGTTTGCGCAAGTATAGTCAGTATTGTATAAATAAACGTTTACAGATTGTTTTTGATGACAATGGCCGTGTTCGGTAGCGTTATTGACGCATACGCTCTAAAAATTCATAGATAAAAATTCACGGCACATGAGTGAAAAAACGCTACCGAACACGGCCATTAAATAAATTTGTTTTCTTTTTTTATGGATATAATTTAAATGATCAAAATCATGCCAGTCAATCAAGTTAACTTATTTTGATTTTTTATATACTTTTTGCAAGTGCGCAATGAAGCTCATATATTGTCAAAATTATCGGATGACGATTTACTGGAATTGCTAAAGGAAAAGAACAATGAAAATATGAATTCTGCAACTGAATCACTAGATGTAATTCCAATTATTAAAACACATAATGCACCTCGAAAAGTCCACTTTGAAGACGTTTCTGTAAATAATGTGAAGAAAGCAGACGCTTTGTTTAGGTTAGAGAATGAATTACTGAAACCTCAACTTCAAAATAATGAAGAGTACAAAGCATGGCAGAAAATAAACAACTTGCTATCCGATTTACCTAAAAAGTCAAATAAAAAGGAAGAACCAAACTTGAATGACAAGGAAAGAGAAATACTATTCGATATTTTAGTACGACAACTTAAATCATTGTGTTTTAATAAAAAATTAAAGCCAGCTAAGAAAACTCTACACAAACAACACATAAGTCAAGATCGACAAAACAATGAAGAATATATGTTTTTAATTCTCAGTGAAGACATAAATGAAGACGATAACGAACTAGTTTCGTGGAACCCCAAAATTCTCGAAAGGAATTCCAGTGTTGTCGTTTTAGGGCCTGTAGATAAACCTATGACCGAAAATCAATTAAACAACATCGTGAGTATTATACGTATATAAAACGTTGTGGTATTTCAGCTTAGCAAATTAAGATATTTTGATTATAGAAGAAAAAAAGAGAGCAAGAACTACGTGGCGTCGTAACAACCAAACTGATTAGGGATATTGATTAATTTTTCTTTTGTTAAAAAATTGATATGATTGAACATCTATTTTTGCAGATGAATCGTGTAACTATGGAGCTCTCGAATCTTGAATATCTTCCGCTGTTACAGCAACTGTCTGAGGGTATTGTCAAAGAGAAAAATATTAAAGATATTTTGGTTCTTGACGCACAGTCTAGGCGTTACATGAAACCTCATAGATGTAATCATCGGTCACAGCTTGCTCGTGTCTACGGTGGTCCTAAATGGTTGCTTTGCACCGGTTATCTGAATTTAAATACGCCTAGTCTATACGATTAGGCGATTTAGATTGTTATTGAGTATTTGTCACAAAAAATATGATTACTTACATTTTCTTTATTTTTCCCGATTGCAATAATTATTTAATCAGCCCTAAGGGCGTAGTCAGGATGGGGATGGTATACAATATGTAGCCTGGATACTATATAGGCCTGACCTCTATATAAATACGCTGGACTGACGATAAGCCTAGCCATGGTAAAGCGATTTATTTGCGCCATTTTGGCGCTGATATTAGTGGCGGGCGGGAAAGGAACTAATAATAGAGATGGGACGTTCATGATCTTTTGATTTTGTAAGTTAGTCATGACATGTTATTTATCTAAATAAATAATATTTTATAAAAGATTTATTAAAATAAAATGTAATAAGATGCGAGAAATAGGATTTTGTCCCTCCATCGAGTATTCATATCGAATAGTCTGATTTTGATTATAGCAAATAAATTATACTTCGAATTACATACATTGAATTTTATTTACAACAAACAACGCTATGTTCTACAAATCTCAACAACAACAACATTTTACTTTTTACAAAAACTTGTTTTGAAATACTCCTGTTTAGGTCTTATGATCTAATAAATGATCAAAATCTACATTTTTTTTTATTTGGAAGGTTTTTCTAGGTTCCTTTAGTAGCCAGAAACTATAAAATAATGACTTCTAATAAAACTTTAACCTTAAAACTTAAATGCCAATTTGTTTTCAGAGCCATAAATATTTCAAGTTTTTCTCCAGAAATTACATAAATTCTAAAAATAAAGTCTCCTGGCTGATCCATAACTCCTTCACCGAATATTTTAAAGGCGATATTTACAAAAAACTTAATAAAACTATAACTAAAATACATCAGTGGGCTTATATTACAAAGAAATAGCATAAAGATCTTTACAAAACATAATTACAAATTTAAATTATTTAGTTAACACCTGTACACTTTGTCCTTAGAATATTTATACAGGCCCCTATCATAACTTCTAATGCGTTTTGTAAAAAACCTATGTATGATATTTGCAAACGTTTTTTTTGGTGAAACAAATCATAACTAAGAATGTTGATCACAGCAAGTAAAAAAGTGTTGTTACTGGCTAAAGGCTAGGTTTTGATAATTATGTTTGATGGAAGTTATGTTCTCTGTTGTTTTTTTTTTAATGTAAAGTGTATGTATCGATACGATCGATCCCTAACCACCCATTGGAAAAAGCACTTGGAACTTAGGAACCGGTCAAATCTCCCACTAGATATAAACGTAACGAAACATTGAAAAAACGGGAACCCCCACAACATGTAAAAAATATTTTAAGGAATTAAATGTGTTTTAAAAACATACATACAGCTCATTCTGCAAGTTGGTTGTGTAAGAATTATTATAGGGTATCAAATAACTACATACCAAATTTGATAAAAATCGCTCCAGTTAAGAAGTAACAGATATAGAACTCAAAAATTTTCGTCTTGAATTTTTTATACCAACTTAATATAAAAGGCTTGCTGCGTGGAGCTGCTAGGCTATTCTCTAAGAAACACGTCAAGGCTGTGCTCGTCGCTGTGATCACGGATGTTGCAGCCGTCACATCGTTCGCTGCAGTGCTATTCTCTAAATGCAAATAACACAACATCCGTGATCGCTTCGGCTGTTACAGCCATGAAAGCGAGATTCGTATCCTCTAACACAAGCTTTCATGGCTGTTCGACACTAGCGCCGCGCGGCCGTAGACGGCTTGATATGGAATCACACTCAGATATTCCTTGTATGAAATTCGTATTCTCTAAGCTCAACAGCCGACAGCTTCGACCACAGCCTCGGCGGACGCTTACAACTTTCAATGTCAAACGAAAAGCAACCATTTTGTGGCTGCAGGAAAGGATTTAAAATGATATAGGAATTATTTAGCGCAAAATATACCCTAATAAATGTCTTGTTACATTTTTTGCTGCTAAAAATGGAATGCTTAAAATCACTATATTTGAGAGTTAAACCTTACCTCAAAAGATCGCTAGAGTCCCGAGTTCCTACTCGCAATCACATGACAAAATTAACAACACACACACAATACCGTCTTCACCATAAGGGCACACGGGGCCAGTTCCCAGGGCCCCCATTCTCGGGGGGCCCCGAAGGATTCACAATTTCTCTCACAAATTTATTCTCAAAACATTTTTGTCGGGCTTATTACACTTTTTTCATAAATCAGAAGGTTAGATTTTTTATTATTTAAAATTGAGTAAGATAAACAGTATTTCGATTTTTTCATTGAAATATTGTTTCATTTTATTAAAAAGAACATATATTTTAGTGGTTCACAAAAAGACAAAAGTCATAGCTCAAAAATAAATAACGGAAAAACTTTTAAAGCTCACTTCGTTTTTTACTGTTGAAGAAACAAATAAGCAGACTTTTAAGATTATTCATCCTCATCAGTCATCACCGCAAGAAAAAAAGTACCTCTGAATATCACCATGAAAAAGAGGTTTTGTGGGATAAAAATGACAAGCACACATTAGATCCTGAACCATCGACTTCAAGCTCCTGTAAAATTAATAACTGCAAGCTTAGAGAATGTATCTGTGTTTCCTGACCCTGGTGTCTAGTCTCTAAGCTCCATTAGCTCGTCGACGATGTCTCCGCTGCGTGGCACGAGCCATTTCTTTGCAGCGTCCAGTCTATGGTATATTCAATGGCTACATTGGCAATCCTTCAATTTCAAGCGAAAATAAAAATTACATATTCACGCGAGTTTCTCTCACATTCTTTATATTACATAGAAAATAGATTTTACATAGCAAAATCAAATATAGAAAATGTTTGTTTACGAAAATTCAATATCAGAGAGTAAATTTTAAATTTGAATAGATAAGTACAAATGTGAAAAGTCAGTGCTGTTACCATGGACGTAAAAAAAAAGACGTCGACGACGTTTTTTTACGTCCATGGCTGTTAGTTGTTACAACTTTCAAAAATTTGTTTTTTTCAAGACTTTTTTGACGGACTATACAACGTTGCTGAAAATTCATCAGATTGTTATTTTCCCGCTTTTACTTGACATTCACCATGGTAATTATATCATACGACTGTTCAGTCGTAGGCCGACTTAGGCCGTAGCGCCATAAAAAGAAGAAAAAATGACACTTGTCAGTTGAACTCGGTCAGTTGTCATTTGTCAGTTGTCACTTGCCAACTGCTGTCTCAAATGTCAAACTTGAACTTGTCAAAAGAGCACTGTGTAGCGTGGTGTGGTGTGAGCGAGTTTTCTCGTGTTTTTTTTCATTGGTTTCATTTTATTTTTGTACAGAGACTCCGAACTTTAATTGTAATTATTCAATAAACTTATAAAATTTTAATATATAATCACGAAATGTTTAAAGTACGTACGCATTAGGTTGATACATCTGTAAATTTAGAATTTATATTTTTCTAAAAATAAAATTGTAATTAATATCTACCGCCCACTTAAAGTAAATACTAAAACTTTTAAAAATGAGCCAGCTAACAGTCAGAATGCGTAAACAGCTGGGTTTGCTAGAAGGGGTTGCAATTATTTTGGGTATCATTTTCGGAAGTGGAATTTTTATATCGCCTAAGGACGTGCTAGAGAAGACAGGATCAGTCTGGGGATCACTGTGTGTTTGGGCCGCTTGTGGGATATTAGCTACTCTTGGAGCTTTGTCTTATGCTGAACTAGGTAAGATTTCTTCATATGGTTTCAAAAATAACTGATAAAAAATCTCAATATAGGTATATAATTAATTCTTGAGTGTGTGTGTTTATCACTGAACTCCTCTCAAAAGATTGGACTGAGTTGATGAAATTATTTTCTGTCTTCAAGGGGACTTTAGAATGATTTAGATTTGAGAAATTAGCAAGGCAGAACAACACATTCTTTTTGGTTCACTAGTTTCATGATAAGATATTATGGGTTACGAGCATCAGTTTTCAGGTTTTATTAAGATGAAATCTGCATTCTCTTGATTGATGACCTCGAGTGACAAGGTCAGTTCAGAAAGCTCATAATAGTTATTTATATTTTAGGAACTACCCTCGCTCAGAGTGGTGGAGATTACCACTACATAAATGAAGCATATGGACCCCTGCCTGCATTTTTGTATTTATGGGATGCAAACTTGGTTTTTGTGTAAGTTATTTGGTTAGAACCAAAAAACACTACTTAACACAAGCTACATATTTTACATATTAGATAATTTTACTATATAGAAAACATAAAAAATTTAGCCTGCACAGTTAATCCGTACAGATTTGATGTTAAAGTATTCACAAATACCTATTCTGTTTAAGCTTAACTTGGTCCTTAAAATAAAACAACATTAAACACAACTATGTAGTTGTGTTTAAATTACATACATTTAAAGCATGTGCTTTAAATGTATGTTTTTCAGCTGAAAAAACTTAGACTTGGACATATTTTAATAATTAAAAAAAAATTTAATATACTGTACCCCATACCATATCTATGTAGGTACATCTATTCATAAAGATTCAATAGAACATCAAAAATAATGCTAGAAATTATTCTAGCATCCATGTTGTTTCCATTATTAGTATTGTAATTACAAGCTGAAATTGGACTTTGCTTAGTTAAAAGATTATTGATCTTCATTAAAGTGGACTGTTGAGATGATTAATAGTAATTTATTTTTCTGTTACATTGTATTATGTTCTTTTGCATAAATTGACTGATGTAGTAGGATTAACAAACTATACTATAAGTCATTAGAGCTATTAATAACTATATACAAAATTTTTTAGATTTTTTTTTGTACCATCAAGAAAGCTTAGAAATTTTGTCATACACAGCAGACAGATCACATCTTACATGGAAATGCTCTGACCAACTAACATAGGTCGGTCTCTATGGCTCTCTTTGAATTTCTTTGATGGTACACAATATGTAATCCTCAGATGTTCAGTTTATTTAGGGTTCCGTAACTAATTTTAAAAAAATGGGATCCTATTACTAAGATTTGGTTGTCTATCTGTCTCTCCGTCTGTCTGTCTGTTGGTCAGTCCGTCTGTCTCCAGGCTGTATCTCAAGAACAGTAATACCTAGAGAATTGAAACTTTCACAAAATATGTATTTCTGTTGCAACACGCTATAACATATATATTACAACAAATACTAAAAACAAAATAAATTAAATATAACTCATTTTGCGTCGAGTAGCGTTAGCGTAAATCAGTTTTAAAAATTCAAGCTGAAAACTTATGAATTTTATGTTCAGTAGCGTTGATATAACAACATCTGTTACAAGTCATTACTTGTCATTGTTATTGTTAAGTTTTTTTATACATTCGTAAAGTTTGTCATTGTTAGTCATTGGGTTATATCTTTAGACATACACTGCTATCAATTACATAATATTTTGGCATTTAATGTGTAACAAAATAGACTCTTAAATCTTATCTTAATGTTTTTAACAATTTAAGAGTCTATCTCGTTCTGCCTTACTGGTCTTACACAAGAAGCCGTATACCAAACCGAATTGTAACTACGCACAAATATTAATTTCTACAAAACGTCAATTTTATGCATAATATTATGGTATAGCTTGATCACACGCGCTATACCGCGCCTTGGGTATGTGCGCGGCGAGGCTGAGTACAGTTGCCATGGCTACCGGCCGTCAACACTCACGGCGGGAGTATGTACATGAAACTCAATTCCAAGAAAGGTAGTGCTTTATCTCGTGATGACAGAAACATAATTTTTAAATTGGCTGACGATTTTGAATGAAGAAACTCTTTATACACGCTACGACGATTTAATACACTATTTAAATGTTAAAAAAGTTTAAATAGACAATTTAAATACTTCTTGGCTCTAAATAGAACTTTAAACCGTCAAATTGTATCGCTAGATACGTCCAACAATTATAATCATCTCGTGTGTACTCAAACTTTTTCTTACCCGTCCCCGGCCTCGACCCGCCCCACGTTCCTATGGCGCGGTACAGAAATTGTGGTCAAGCTGAAATTCGAAAAATTTGTCAAAATTTATAAATAAAACCAAAAAAGTACATTTTTTATGCGGTCAGTACTTTAAAGAAATGTCAGTCAAACCGTGTGTTAAAGTAATCCGCATCATATTAAAGAGTAGCTCTAGTATAACCTAATTTTTAATTCTAATTTTTTGCTATGTACTACTGATACGGAACCCTTCGTGCGCGAGTCCAACTTGCACTTGGCCAGTTTTTTGATTATACATTTTTAGAATAAAAAGCATATATATAAAGTTCCATTTAAGGAATTCTGGCTTTAATTCTAGACTGGTATTTTTTATCAAAAGGAAACATGTAAACATGTACTTGTATACTCATAAAACTATGTTTACAGACCATCAACCAATGCAATCATGGCTCTAACCTTTGCTAACAATGTTTTGATGCCGTTCTATCCAGACTGTCCTATAGACTATACATGTAAGAAATTGGTAGCAGCCGCCACTATTGGTAAGTAAAAAGTTTCTTTTTAATTTTTTTAACTAGATGAGGATCATAATTCCCGTTTTTCCAAAAAATTGATTTATCGTGCGAGTACGTTGAGTACATTTTCCGGGATAAAAAGTATCTCTGTACTAAATTATATAAAAATTAGTTCAGTGGCAGTCATCATGACGACGTATTCTTTGTAGTGAACACTCCAGCGGCGGGGTTAGAATAGCGATTCCTTGTCGATACTTCGGAGAAATATGTTTTTTTTTCAATGTCAAAACTTACAACCGTTGGCATGGCGTTACTCGTCGCTCTCAACTTTCAATGTCGACAAAAGGCAGAAACTCCCTTCATAGTACGGTAATAGTACCACAGATTCTAATAGTCGTCATGCTAAGGACGGTAGAAAACTGTTAGTTTATCCCGAAAAACTGTATTTTTTTTATACTTTCGTATTTCTACCGACGCTATGCTAGCCCTGTTAGGGGCTTAGCACGGCGAGCGAAGAATAAAAATAGCTAATAATAACAAAAAGTATTCTATTAGCAAGTATAGAAATTGTTACGTTCAAAATGTTTCAATTTGCCGTCGACTATGTAAACTCAAACTCAATACAGTCCGAAAGCAATCATACGTCTACAAAACCAATAGGACGAGTAAATTGAAACTTCAAATAGCGAAATGCCCTTTCAAGTCGGTTAAATTTCATATTGCAATCAGTCAATAGTCGCATTCCCCCTACACCCTGTTTATTGGTGTACACGATTTGGAATTACAATAGCTGTACGCTGTTGCGGGGGGTGTTCTAGCACCCCGTGGCCCCCTGCAGTCCCCCCTATAGTTCCCCCTACAGGTCCCCCTGGAGGTATCCTGGCCGCCATTGCTGTCTAGACTTGCGCATATAGTGCCCGGGTGCCACATAGCTTTCCCAGCTAGTTTGTTTTTAGCCGG
The DNA here is from genome assembly GCA_026546445.1 of Cyclargus thomasi. Taxonomy (NCBI): domain Eukaryota; kingdom Metazoa; phylum Arthropoda; class Insecta; order Lepidoptera; family Lycaenidae; genus Cyclargus; species Cyclargus thomasi. The sequence goes on from JAOTAV010036470.1 coordinate 10,812, forward strand.
CTCAGCTTACAGCTTTATGTTTTGGGAAGTAGCCGTTATAATGTAAGTCTTCTTTTATTTTATTAAAGCGTCGTTGCTTCTAAGTTTCTTGTTAAAATTTTAACTTCAGTATTTTTTTTAATTGTATGTATCTAATTTCGCAAAATTGTAATTTAGGATTTTGATTTAAAATTCCAATTTTGATTCGGTTTGCCGTTTGGGCGTTACGACTATTCTATATCCGTTAAGGCTTTCGTATATTGTTTCTTTAACTGACTTCTAAAAAGACGAAACTCGGTTTTATGTATGTATGTTTGTCGATGATTATCTCGCGCTTGGCTTAATTGATTTTTATGCAATTTGAGAAAAGTATTTGTGACACTCAAAAAAGGTTTTAGTATTTGAAGAAACTTAAAAGGTCTTATTTAGAGTTCCGTATCCGAAGGCTAAAAACGGGGCCCTATTACTAAGACTGTCCGATTGTCCGCCTATCTGTCTGTCCGTCTGTCTGACTCCGGGCTGTAACTGTAAAATACTAATAGCCAGAGAGTTGAAATTTCTACTATTTCTGTTGCAACAAATACAACTACAAAATAAATTAAATATTTTAAGATTAGCTCTAGAAAAACAAATAGTTTTTTTGTTATTTGGTTCCTTAATTGTAGATTAATAAATTCGTCGTGTAGATTATGGGCAGCTTGGTCGAGTGGCTTGGGCGCCGAGTTAAGTTCGGAGGGACTCGGGATTGATTCGCACCACCTCATTTTTATTTTTCTTCCATTTATAAATTTTAAACTTTTTTATAAATTTAAACGTTTTTATAAATTTTAAACTTTTTATGAAAAAAAAAACTTTCAGAAATACGTTTTCCCAATTTTTGCTCTTCATGCGCAAGTCCAACTCACACCTAGCTGGTTTTAGAGTTCCGTACCCAAAGGGTAAAAACAGGACCCTATTATATATAATAAGATTTCGATGTCTGAGGGTAGACACTTTTTGCAAAAGTGGGTCATTTTATATAGCCACTTTTAGTGATTATTTTCTTTCCTCAAAAAAAACCTAGATAAACGGTCGTAAAACATTAAAATGTATGAAAATCTGAATGTCCGCGAAAACGCTGTACGCCACGATGGGACGTCACTAATCGCAAATGAAACAGCTACTTTTATTTTTACTTTCACTTTTATTAAATTCAAAAAAGGTTTTAAAAATCAATCTTTAATTTTAAATACCCCTTTCAGAATTTAATAAAAAATATCAACATTTTACACCACCTTCGTCGTTGTTTTGGATTTAGTGACGTCACAGACTCTCATCATGGCGGATAGCTACTACTACTGAGCCTCTTATAAAAAGCCGGCAACGCACTTGCAACTCCCCTTATATTACAAGTGACGGCAGTTGCTTTTCATCACGTGACCCGTCTTCTCGTTTGACCCTTTATTTAGTTAAAAAGGGACATAATAGACAAAAAGGTTTTTTAAAATGCCTAATTTGAGTAGCATTACACTATACGCATACACTATCTATACTTTAGTTTACAGTTTACACAGATTCTCTAACAAGAGTTTATCTTTTCACCGGCGTTGTTAATTAGTTAATTTGTTAAAGTTAGCCAATCCAAGGCAATAGAGAATAGATATTCGATTCTTATCAAAAATACTGAAAAACTGCTTATCTGCCATTTTTTACATACGCTTAGAAAAGTAAGTACTCACTCATGTTTGGAAAAGTTGTAATTAAAATATCTAAAAATTGTTTTTTACCGCGGCTCCGCCAGCGAAAGGTTTTCATTAATCATTCTTATCTATTAAAACCCCCCACTTAATCCTACATTTCAAAATTTTTAGGATTCCGTACCCAAAAAACAAACTGCACTCTATTACTAAGACTTCTATGTCGGTCCGTATGTCTGTCTCCAGGCTATATCTCAAGATAGGCAACATCTGAAGAGTTGAAATTTTCGCTAACAACGGATTTCTATTGTCGCTATACTAACAATTACAAAAAACAAAATAAATATTTTATAGTAAGTCCTCATACTACAAACTTGATTTATTTGCCAGTTTTTCTCTTGACAATAATAATAGATGTCGCTGCTAGGCGTCTACAACGCGCGGTAGCTTACACAAAGATCTTTGTTATAGCTGTCTTAGTGTCTGTATACACGATCCAATTTTCCAGCATTTCTAGGAAACGTCATCTTTGTCATGTTGGATGCTACTATATTCACGGTCCAGCAAGCATCCAGCAATTCAATGAGTAATAATTTTTTCAGAGACGACGTTTCGTTATACAAATAAGTCACGCCTGCGACTTCGTGTAGATAGATCTAGGGGAAATTAATTAGTTAATTTTTGTATGGTAGGATGTTGATTATGAAGCCTTTTCAAAATCGTACAAAATATGCTCTGATCTATATTAAAGAGGGAATAGCATAAGAAGGGCCTAGACTGCAAGTATAATGACAACTTGATTGAATTAATTGATTGAATTAAAAGATATTCAACTTATGGTGCTAGTTATCAACTTCTTCGAGAAATAGCCCTGGGAGATACTACGGATTATCAATATGCACATTGGACTGATATTATGCACTTAGACATGTATACTACTACATATATTTGGACGTCGAAAGCAGACGGCAGTACTCCTTCCGCGCGCATCCCCGGTGCTTGTCAGAAAAAGGTCACTTAACATTCTTAATCTAAATATAAGCTGGCCCCTAAAGAATATTAGTAAATTTACATGTTGTTCAACGTTTCGACTCTTTATTATATTTCATAATCATTGATTCTTTCACACATAATATGTAGATAACGTTTTTAAAGGTTGGATGGCAAGCTGGACCGCTAGTACACAGCCCTTAATTTTCGATAACATCGTCGCCCTTTTTGCTCTCTAATGATGGGGAACTCTTCGTATACAAGGCCAACCCGCACCAGGCTGGATTTTATTGTAAAAAGAAAATATTTTACCAATGTAGTGTACTATCAACTAATAAGAATGTTTCGTTTTAGGTCTCCTAACTTTCATAAATGCATATGATATTAAATTCACAACACGCATTCAAAATGTATTTATGTTCACCAAGATTGCAGCTTTGGTCGTTATAATTTTCGGTGGGATCCTGTGGATGGCGAAAGGTTCGTACCTTTTTTGCTTTCAATTTCGCTTTTGTTAATAAGTTAAAGGCAAAGAAAAAAAATTATTGAACAAAAGAAGACAATCTTTACTTTTATTGACTATGATACATTTTCCACTGTATAAGAGTCGCAATAAACCCAGACATGTAGTTGTAGGTAGTCTATCCAGACGCTGTATACAGGAACAAATACAGGGAAGTCTGGAAACCGTATTGATCGCATTTTTTGCAGTTCGCTCGTTCCGTCTACACAGACAGAACGCCTACTGCTTGCACTTTTGAATTTCGAATAAAGTTACGCTTCTGAAGAGCTTTTGAATGTTGATCCTTGTCTCTGGAAATAAAAATTGAAAATTATTATGTACATTTTTTTTTAGGTGGAGTCGAACATTTTGATAATGGCTGGGATGGAACTGTGTCTTCGGTCAGCGATTGGTCCGTTGCATTCTACTTTGGCATATTTTCGTACTCTGGATGGTAAGTCATTCAATTTCTCTTAATTCCATCTTTTTCAGTGACTACCTAGTGTTATCTATTATATAGATTAGGCTACTATTGTCAAAATAATTTATGTTTTTCAACGTGGAAATTGAAAGTACTGAATAGTTAGGCCCAGAAATGAACCCTAGTAACACTTTGCATTATATTATGTTCATTATTCATAGGCAGAGTGCAAGGGGAACGGAAATTAATGCACTTTGATGGAAATGTACAAGCCATATTAATCCTCTGCCGGTTCAGACGAATTCAAAACTTTGGGAAAATAGAGTTCCCCGAACAACGGAAAAACAACATGATTTCTTGAGATATACTCCAAGAAGTTATTACATATTTTAGATGTTACTTGTCTGTAAACATATAGGTTGCTTAAACTTTTAAAATATCTATGTTTTTTTATAATATTTCTTTGAAAGTTTAAAAATCTCAGTAATATATTTTTGAGTTTCGTATCCAAATATTTAAAACGCGACTTTTACTTTTCGGTCTGGCCGCCCGTCTGACTCACTTATTGTATCAACGATACTAAATTAAAAAAAATCTCGCCTCAAAAAAGATTTATAAAGTTTGCAGACTTCAGGAAGACTTGTTTTCGAACTTGCTCTGGTTTAAGTTGTAGCGTCTTGGATATTACAATAAGTCAACGACCGCGGCTGTTTTCCAAGTTCAATTCATGCTGATTCAACAAGTTACAAATACGAGTAATACTGTCACAACAAAATCCTATTTTCAACTTTACAAACAGGTTTTAAGTTATTATTCTTATAAATATTATTAACCATGAGATTAGTTCATAGGCTGACCTTTATATACTAGAGGTCGCCCTGTGGTCGAAATTGGGCCAAAATTTTTTAGATATATTTTATAGAGGAGTTATAAAAAAGTATAATTTATTCCCAATTCAATCACAGACTTCACTTTGGCATAAAGGTCTTGTTACCATGCCATTAAATAAAAAAAATCTTACGACTTCAACCATAATCAAAACAGTATATCGTGTATGTCATATCAAAATATTGTAATGTGCGTATTGTAATATGCGTAGTGATTTATTTATTTAAAATATGCAAGCTAAAAGCATATTTTAAAATAATATTGGTATTCCACGCTCCCTCTCTTTAACTAGGAGAGGAAGCGTGGAATACCATGTCAATTCTATGTCAACTATAACTAGGAGAAATTTCATGCTTTTACATCTACGCGTCTTTCATAAAAAGGGGTATAAAGTTCCGCTCGCGCACTAATATATACCTAGATTGTATTATATATGGTGCCCGCAGCACCTTTTCGTCAAAATTCGTTTATCGCGTGGAACTGACAATTTTTCTGGGATAAAAAGTATTTAGTCGAGTAACGTAAGATAATAAAAATTGCAAAACCTCGGAACCCAGTAATAGTCCATTAATCTTTACAAAAACTGTTTGATTGCATTTGTAAAGCCCAAATTATAATTATATTATTTATTAGACCAATTTTTAAACAATTATAAAGGAACAAGAGCTAAAAAAAATGTTTTCAGTAAAGATTTTCAGATAAGGTTTTCTACTTTTTACCTTATACTATTTTGCTTTTAATATTATAAATCAGAAAGTTTGTTTATTTAGATGTTGCCAGTTGATCACACCAAAACTACTAAACGGATTTTAAAGAAATTTGGTATACATTAAGGTAATTAGCTGTCTTATATTAAAGGAGATTTTTAATCCTATTAACCATTCTCGTGAGTAAATATAGTATTACACTAGAATGAAAAATTTTATATCTCGTGGGATAAAAATGATTTATCCAACGCAAGCATTTACTCGGAGTTTAAAAATGCAATATAATACCATAATATCTGACGTCTGTGCGCCAAATTTCATCAATTTTTTTTGTAGTTTTGGTGTGATTGTCCGACAAACCTAGAATCAAAATTTCACATTTATAATATAAAAGGACAATTAAGAAAAGAAATAGGATGTTCAAAGTTTACTTTTACTGTAAATTTATTAATATGATGGGGGTAAAAATATAATATCAACTATACAGGGTGTAAAAAAAGTAATTGAAAGTTGCAGCGTTAAAAGCGAAAAAACAGGGATACATACGATCTTTAAAGTTTTATCACTTTATATACCCTGTATACATCAGATAATTATCGTCATCGTCATTGATTCTATTAATGTAGATTGTAGGAAGAGGATTATCACAGCTGCTAGCGTTGGATTCTAATGGGGGTTCTACACGGGGTTCGGGAACAAACATCACGCAAAGGTGCACTTTGATGCAATCCAAATCTCAGTTCAGTCCCTCAGTTCAAGGCACACGATTGAAAATAGCTATACGCGATTGACACCATTTACAACATTAATATCTAAGATGCACCCTCAATTCAATGTTACGCCATAAACTAAGGGCGCAGTTTAGAGTGCATCAAGTTTCGTGTTTAACAAACCCAAACCATTTACAACATTAAAAGATTGAAAATGTATTGCATCATCACCTTTGCGTGATGTTTGTTCTCGCCATGTAGAACCCCCCATAAGCAAGCTACAGTGCATTTTAGTCCGCTTTTCCTTCACCCACACCCTGCTCTGCATCTCGTTTTGCATGACGTGCAAAAATAATTTTCAGCAGAGCTCATATAATTATGTATTAAATATGTTTCCGTTGGCTGGTGTGGACCCGTAACACAAGTCCCTCGGGTACTTAATTCGGGGCCAGACTGGCGTGGGTATTATTATTACATACACCCATTGGAAACTTGGTGATGTCATCATCTTAATCTTCCCATCTGCAACTGTGTCATATTCAAACAACTCTAGTGTCTCCCAAAAATATAATTAGTACGTCACATACCCGTCCCAATTCAACTCTAAACACGAGACTGTACATGCATCCTAAATGGGATTTAATGACTACTGAACTATAATTTAAAGAATATTCTGTTAAAAAGACGTAAGCAAATTAAGTTGATAATGAAAATTATACCCTTAAACCCCAAAAATCTCATTCTTTTTTATTTAAGCTTCGATATTTTGCCACTCATCCATTATCGTCCCACTGATAACTCGAATATTTTAGGAACTACTTAAACTTCATGACGGAGGAGCTACGGAATCCGTTTAAGAATCTGCCCCGAGCTATCTACATCTCCCTGCCTATGGTGACAGCAATATATGTTTTAGCCAACGTGTCATATTTAGCTGTACTTGGACCAGCCACTGTGAGGACCACTGAGGCCATAGCTGTGGTAAGTTCTTTGTTCTAACTTTATTAAATACAACTATGCGTTCGCCTACTATTGTCTTTGGCGGTCATTAGCCCCTCTATCAAAAAAGTTGTCACTTCTATATAAACCGTGATTGTTAACAACTAAGTGACAACAATCACGTTTTGTATAGAAATGACATTTTTTTTAACGGAGTTTAATGACCGCTACCGACAATATTGGGCAAACGAATAATCTTTGCTCGCGTGAAATAATTTTAAGGGAAATGAAAAGCATCATACAATTTAAGGTAGCAAATACCCTGTATACCCATTAAAATACTGATTTAGCTGCGGCGTCATTGACACAAACATCCAAACAAACTCACAACATTTTTGAGATAAATAGGATTTAGATACAACGCTAAGGCGAATGACACATTGAAAAGCTGTCTCTGCTATGCGAAACTTTACTCTTATCATTAGCATTCGCATACACTAATGATACCAATATTTTGTCTACCTGCGGCCCTAGCATAGCGACCGAGAAAGTGTTTTTTCTACAGCAAGATAGACAAAGTGTCGTTGAAGTGATGGATGCACAAAGGAAATCTGGCAGTTTGTCTATTACTGACGCTACGCTATGCAGCCCTGCTGGTATTGTCCGTCATGATTATTGGCTTATTTAAGCTTTACTACAAAATCTACGGCCTTTACTCTTTAGTAGAGGACGTAGATTTTGTAGTAGTACTTTATTAGGCACCTACATTGTTTCATTTGTGTTTTCAAGCCTGGTCAATGAATTTGTCTGGGATCCTTTGACAAATATCTACACATACCATACAATGTACTATATAGAGTGCCATCGTAAATTCTCATAAGATTTTTTAGAGTTTGCAGGAGACTCACTCTGAACAGAACACTCCGTATGTGATCAGAACCCAAGTTAAAAAAAAAAAGTTTCTTTATTTTCAAAATGCTAATAGATTTTATCAAACCCAACATGTTGATATCCTAAAGAAAACATGTTATGTAAGATGATCATTATTTTAATACGCCTAAAATGTCGCCATGTATTTAGTAACCGCTAAGTGATTTACGTATAACAGTTGTTTAGACAACATTACCAGTCGACTTACCTAATAACGGTGATATGTTGTTTATGAGTTCGCGATCGTAGCCTAATCTATATATATAAAAATGAAACCAATTTTCCTTGGTCACGGCATCACGCGTGTAAGACTGGACGGATTTCACT
>JAOTAV010036481.1:0-18879 GCA_026546445.1 Cyclargus thomasi
CCCCCTCCCCCCCGAGCCGCCGGCGCAAGGACAGTAATTACGGTAGGCAAATTAAGGCCCCCTGTCCATCTTTGTTCGGGTTTATTTTAGGTCGTTCCGTCTTATTACAATGTGCGCCCCTGCGGCGCGCCGATCGACCTATTACGGTCTGTCGAAAACAATCCGGTCTAAACATCTCGGCGGAATTACATTAGTCTGAGGTGGCGAGGCTCGGCTCAATTTGTTTGGTAATAGTCTGCGGTGGATATCTGCAGCAAATGAGCTATTGTGTGCTGTCTGTTCAATTTTATACCCCGCCAGGTTCGGAGCCGAGCATATTACAGGTGCTTGTGAATTTGCTCAACTAGATTTGATGTTTGTAACATTTGTATGTGGAGATTGCTTTCTGAATCTGTTTTGTTAAAAGAATTAATACTCGCAAGAAAATATATTCTTTTTATTTACTAAACTTAAAATACTCTCTACCTAAAAATAAGCTAAGATCTAAGAAGCTAAATACACTTGAAGCCCATAAACTGACTTCCCTTGTTAAAAATAGTTGTGTAAACACTCCAGAATCAAAGTCGCCTTCAAGTCTATTTTGAGCTAAAGGTTGTTTTACACAAGTTAGTACAAGGGTTCGTGCACAATGGGGCGTCCCGGGAATTCTCGGCAAATATGATTTGTCCATTAAAAAATGAACAAGTGACCACACTTGAGGAGGAGTCACAAAGCGTCTCGTTAGCCACGTACGTGCCGCTCTTCACACCCCCCCCCCGCTCCACTTCACTCCCCGCTCTCCGCTCCCCGCTACCCGCTCCCCGCAACCCGCTACCCACTGCCCGCTTCTCACTCATCGGCCCTTCGTAAATAATGAGCGCATTGTCCTCTAATGTGATGTGGAAAAGTAGAATGGAGGAGTCAAATCTGTGAAGGTTACGTGATTTTTTCACGCTACATTTTAACGTGAGTTTCTCAACTATTGTTAATAGTGTTGAAAAAAACCTAATAATTTAGAAAGAAAAAGTTCCACGAATTGCTACTTGTAACACGTCTTTAAAATGCGTCCATACTAAAATTTCAATAAACAAAAATATTTTTTTCTTATCAAGTCACTCTTCTATTAATATCGTCTTAAGTCTAATTAAAAATCTATAAGCACAAATTCGAAGTGCCACATCCATCTAGCTCAAGCTCCTAATCCCTAAGGGACTGCGTAGGGCTCGCCTGTCGTCAGATGACTCCCAGAGCACGCTCCAAGATTGCCTTCTAAATATAGCCACAGTCCAAACAAGGAGTTGTATTAGCGCAGACGCTGACGAAGGGACCCTAATAGAGTCGAGTTATTACATCCTATGAATTTATTGGCGATAGGAATATACAATGGCTCACTAATTGCAATCCCTCGCTCGAGGGTAGATTTATAGTGTCTTATGAGATTATGCTCTGTCTTAGTTTAATTCTATTAGTATATAGGACGAAAGTTTGACCGCAGATATTACCTTCCGTTTGAAACTTATATAGAGTAGAGAATAAAAGAATTCCAAAAAATGTTTAAAAGGAATCGACGACCCGAACCCATAAATAGTCGAGCTAATCAATTTTGATACTCGCGATTGCAGAAGCCGTTAAAAATCCAAGATTAAAGCGATCCGAGAGCTATTTACATGAATTAAGCGACATTTATGCCTCAGCCGAGACAAACCACAGCGCCACCTGCGCGAGTTATACGCTCGTTACCCGCTCCGTCGCCTCCGGACATCTTTTATACCCTAAGTTTTATTGAATGAAGAACAGGTAAATCTTATTAAGAGACGCATTCATTGCCTTATTTAAATGTAACGACCCCTTAATATACATTGTGGCTATGTGATTCGAATTTAGGATATCTATAAAATCGAGCCAGTATTATTTTTTAATTTCAAATCTGTAAGTACTCTAATTTCGATTGTACATTTTTTATATTGTTATGATATTTATGACCTATCTCCAAAAATATGAAATGAAACCTTGTCAAACAATCACTCACTCAACAATTCTGACGAATGCTTACTCTCTTTCTGTAACTATAATTTATTAAAATTATATTACCTAACAGTACATAAAATGAATCTGTCTAACTGTAACAATAAAAAGACGTGAGAGTCGCACGTTTCCCGCCGTTTGTCTCCGGCGCACCTCCGCGGATTTATGGCGCAGTTTTGCGAACTCTTAGCGTTACGTGATCCGCTTCCGAATCCGATTTATGTGTTCCGCCAGGAGAGCCTCCTGAGTAACGACTCATTTACAGCCGAACAATTGAATCGTTCCAAAAAATCGAGTATCAAGATCGTTTGTTCGCGAAAAATTATCGAAAAACAGATGACTCGGTGAAGTTTGTATCACTACTGCATATTAATACGTGAACTTAAAAAATTGTATCCCTTTTTACGAAAGACGGGTTGATGTAAAAGCATGAAATTTCTCCTAGTTATAGTTGATATGGAGGAGGGGCGTGGAATACCAATATTATTTTAAAGTATGCTTTAATTTTGCATATTTATAATAAATGAAATGCTACGCATATAACAACACGCACACTACAATATTTTGACATGACAAGATAATCATACACGAAATACTCGTTTGTGTGCGGTGGAAGTTTGATTTTTTTTTTCATATAAAATTTAATAGCTTGGTAACGAGACCTTCATGCCAAATTGGAGTCTGTGATTGAATTGAAAAATATATAAATTATTATGGTCAAATTTCGACTACAGGGCGGACCTTTCATGGAGTTACTTCATGATATTATCGACACTATTGATCAGATTTCAGGCTCAATATAATAACATCAAGCCTGTAATCTGATTAAATTGATTAAGCCTTTTTCGAGTTTAATTTTTATTTATATAGATTGAGTTCGATTCAGTACCTGGTGTATCCACCTGATTTAAGCAAGTATCAAAGTCTTTAGTACGGTTTTAATCATTATCTACTCAATAAATACAGCATAAACAACATAAAACATTTAAATTTATTCCTTATGTGAATGTTATTTTTGGACCTTTACATGCATTGATTAGCGTCTAATCTAAATCCTCACCCATACACGCAGTGAGGCGGTAAACGTATCTGAGCAGAACGGTCCTAAGAAAATACAATCGGTGCCAAATAGACCGAACTCATATTGACCAGACTAATTGGGAGCGTAAATGTGCTTACCCGGGCAAAAAACTACCAGATAACTCCAAGCTGATTAAATATTAGTATAACTGGCGGAATATTTTAGTTTCCGTCAGTTTGAATTACTATTATAGTTAGTGATTTCATTATTTATTATGGACGTTTTAATTTTTGTAAAATATAATTATATTCGAAAATTAATTTTGTAATACTGTCTCTCCAATCTTCAATATCAAATCTTTAAAAACGTTCGCAGTTGAATCTCTAAAAATCTTTTGTACGCACTCGTAATATCGGAAATATACTGCACGTCAAGTTGAAAATTGAAATAAATTCGGTCCCTCGGTCACCGGTCTGTATTATTTATTGGATCCCCATACACTTCTGATATCGCCCCTCCCGTCTTCGCAAACAAATCGCACCGAATTTATGCCACAGAAACGTTAATAACTTCTTAAAATATTACATTTCTCTCGCACACTAAAAATCGTTTCCCAATGCGGCCCCAATTTCTGCAAAATAGTTATTTAATCACAACGAGATGTACTTCAATTATAACTTTGCGAAATTAATTTCGTTTCCGAATAGAAACGTTTCCAATTTTATTCCGGCATCGGAAATAGTCGGCAGTTTCGATTCGCGCCGTGTCTTTGTATCCGCGTTAAATGGCCGGGAAGATAGCGGAGCGGGGCTCTTTGTTCCTAATACATGCATCTATTGACTATTCTGATACGTGGATCACTATTGATGCCCTCCTTCGGAGCCTACTTCCTCGGCGAGGGGGGTCAGGATACGCTAGCTAGTGTCCACCCCCGACGTATAAATCAGAATCGTAATACGGCACGACAAGATAGCCAGTTTTTTCCGACTTATTGAACCTTTTTTCCGATTGCCGAGAGAATGTATGTTTATACAAACGAGTATTTTGCGCTCTACCTGCGTGATATATGACAATATTGTTATTTGTAATCGCATGATACTTTTCGGACAGCTTAAAAATCCAAAATGTAGTTTATCAATTCTTTGATGCCGCTAAATTTTTTTAGACGTTTGGCAAGCGTTACTCATTGTCGAAATCTTTACAAATTCAGCATTTTAAGGCAAAGTTAATGTAATATTAGATAGGTCCTGTGAGTGGTAATTATAGTGTCGGGGCTAGGAAGGTCGGAGGGTTGGGACAGGGTGTTATATCCGGTTGCTTGTGCATGCGTTAGAGCGCACCCGACGTACAGATTAGCTCAAATAGGTATATGAAAATCAACGAAGTGTGTTAAAAATCTTAGATCATTTTATGTTACCTATGCTTAAAACCGGCTGATCCGATTTCGCAAATGTTACTTTTGAAGTTTTCTTGGAAGTCCACGGAAGGTTTACATCCGGAGAGTAGCTAAAGAGAAAATTGCCAATTTTTACTTTTCTGGCATCAGAAATTGTCAGTAGATCTTACCAATTTTTTTTTCTGTTTATGGTAGTTATCAGTGTCTTGTTGAGATTTCGGTTATTTTAAACTTCGCGAGTATAGCCTGATACCATGCAGAATGAGACTAAAGTAATCCGCAGAATCACGTGAAACAAACAGACATCAAACGTTTTAAATTACACCGAAGAGTTCAAGTCCATTTAGATTTTAATGGCAACCCTTTAAAGCAAAAACAAGTTTGTGCAGACGAGCATTAGTAATTATAATCAGGACCCGACCTCTGGCTATAAGATGTTCCGCGGAGCGCGAAATAACCGACCGTCAGCTCATACATCATACACACGCGTCATACTAACATGGGTAGGTTCTGAAATATCACACAGTATTCGCCAGCGTCTACAAATGACGTCACAACGAATCCAGAGCATTTACTATTACTTTTACATATTCTGTTACTCGCAAGCTTTATTTGTCGCATGTGTATTATCATACATATGCGACATACACTTACATGTGTAGGTTCCGAAATATTTTATATTTCAGTTCTCATGACGTCATTGAGCATCAAACCAAAAAAGCAGAAATGTTATTAGTTTTGTTCGAAAAAAAATCCACCCAAAGCCACCGCGCTCTGATTGGTCGGAAGTATCGGAGATCATAGGTCTCTTGTTTGAGCGTATCGTTTTGGTGCGAGCGTTAATTGGTTGACGGTTAATTAATTAGTGCCAAAACACTGATAAGTTTCGGACACGGATAACTCACATTACTTCTCTATTAGTTACATGCTCGATGCATGACGGCTACAAGCAATTCCATGCTGCTGATTCAGACTATTCCCTTATTGTATACATCTATGACTCGCCAGCTCTAATTACACACGTGTTATATAACAATATGGGTGCGTTCCGAAATTTTACACAGTATATTGGCCAGCGTCTACAAATGACGTCATACTGTTTATTCAGATTATTCACTATAACGCTTAAGTTAGGTACCTCTATATACTCACTACACATCATGTACACGTGTGACACGCCAACATGGCTGATGGCACTCATGACGTCTAGAATAAGCGCTATTATGTTGAATAATTCTAAAATATTTTATACTAGCTGACCCGGCGAACTTTGTTCTGCCTTAATGGCAATAAATAAGCAGATTGTGTTTTTTTTTTTATTGAAAAAAAATACAAAAAAAAATTAAATAACTTCTATAGTACAGAGATTCAGGAAAAAATGTGCAATGTTGAAACCTAAAAAAAGTTGCAATTTTTTTTTATATTACGTTTTATTGTGACTGACGTTTCATGTCAAGTCATACGGGAACGCTGTCGAACGGGATAAAAAGTATCCTATGTCCGTCTCCTGGCTCTAAGCCACCTCCCTACCAATTTTAAGCCAAATCTGTTCTGCCGTTCTTGAGTTATAAGTGGTGTAACTAACACGACTTTCTTTTATATATATATAGATGTTTAATTGGTAGGATGTTTCAAAATACTGAAACTCATCAACAATTGTATTCGCTAATGCACACTGATATTTCATAAATTTTTTTTAAAGAAAGCGCGGCAGGAATCGCAATAAAAGAAAATATGAAAACTGAACAATTTAGAATGCAAGAAACTCATCAGTCATTTCCCTGGACTATTAATTTACAATGGCGGGTCCCGTTGCGCGGAATGCGTTTTTTCCGTCGACAGTGGCGCGGGGGTCGCGGGGGTCGCGGGGGGCGCGCGGTGAGATTGAAACATTTCACGACGGACGGCGCGCTCGGTAATCGCTCCGGAACACACGTGCGCAGTGTATAGTACACTGTACACGCCCGCACTCGCGCCACGCCCGGAAGTTGACCGGTGGTCGCTATAATAGCGTTTATACGTTTATATGACAATTCCAAGTTTTATGTGACAATAAAGAGATATTGAACTTCATACACATTTTAAGGTATATCTGATGTTTACGCAAAGTAGTTATTTATTATACATATGCATATGGATAAGTAATGTTCACCACAACAAATCTCATGCTAAGTTAAATGCATATTATGGCAATCGGATCGCGTGCTTACGTAAATACTAACAAAAGTGTAAAATATACATACCAGCCATACTTCAAGTTTGGCCTTGAAGATTTGAAGATCTCTTTAAAAACGTTCAATGAATATTTGGCCGAGCCGATAACCATGAGCAAAATACAATACTCTATAGTGCGAATTAAACCAAAATGTAATCAACCAGGAGCCATTTTACAAAGTGATGGTGATCTCATATTAATCTAAGACGTAATTGTAAGTAATCGCTAGCGCTTATGACCGGGGTCGGTATATAAAATGCATAGTGCGTGATGCGCGCGCCCGGTGGAGCGTGCGGTGTTCCGCCACACGCGCCGGAGATACAGCTAAGATTTAATCGTTAGATGTAGTAGCTAGCCCTAACACTACAAGCTCGATTCATGCACTACTATTGAAGACGTAAGAGGAAGAAGCGGGTAACAAACATTTTTGCGTAAATGGATGCTTTTAGGCCCGGAAAATGGTTTGAAATTAAAATAATATGGATTTGATGTATGGATAGACAAGATATATAATGAAATGAGCGTTTACCCGAAAAATGTTAGTTGTCCCCTTCTTCCACTTACGTCTTCAATTCCTATTTGACTCCATGAAAGTAATCCTCAGAATGACCTAAATACTTTAAAAGATTCAATTTTTACTTTTTTTCGAGGTCTTCTGAAGTTCGTATTATAATAAAAACCTTTTTTGAGATTGTATTAAATAGTAATTTGAAAATTTTGGATAAGAAAGTCGTTAGGAATAGCAAACATCATTTTGTATAGTCATTTTAATCTAAATACTGTAAATGTATCTAAATCAATGTAAATACAAACAACTAATTTTACTTCACTCAAGTATCAAGATTTCTTCGACTCGACATATAAATTGGTTAATTAAGCAAACATAATTGTTAGTTTTAATTAATTTCTCATGGCATTTAGCTAAACCTTCAAAATTGGAAACAAAGTGGTACGACAAGTTTATACAAACTATTATTATGTTTTCGTAATTATTGGCGAAGAATAAGATTTTATTGGCGAAGTTTAATATTTTACACAATATGGAAAACGCCAGACTTTGTGAGGCAGTACCTATATTTATTTATGTTGAGGTGTTCAAGATTTTATTCTTCGTTTTAATCCATTTTATTTTTTATGTGTACATAGCCGAGAAGAACATGATAGGAGTCGAATGTCGACTGCATAATATTTGTTAGGTATTTATAGGAATAGGTAGGAATTAATACGCGAGTGGAAAACTTTGTACCCTTTTTAAGGAAAGACGCGTAGATATAAAAGCATGACATTTTTCTCAGTTATAGTTGATATAGAGGAGGAGCGTGGTATACCAATATTATTTTCTAATATTTTTGCTCCGCGAATCTATAAAGAAGCTATTAGCCCCAGGGGCACCGAGATCTCGTCTAGGCTAGAAAAAGCGCTTTAAAACATCTATTTTATAATAGTTTTTGATTAACTACTATACTACCGCTACCCGTAACGTAAAATAGTAGTCAGGAGTAGGACCTCTGACTACTGTTTTGCGTTACGTGTCCCGAGACATCTTTAGCATGTCCCGCGGGTTCCCTGAGACCAAAGGTTTTCGTTGTACCGCTGTCGATCCCGCCGACATATGAGTGTTTTCATTGAGTGTTGAAATTATGCCATATCTGGACACCTTTATGTAATTTAAAACCATTTGAAGTAATTATTGAATTCAAAACCTTTTACTGCAAACAATAAATGTTAAAATAAAAATAATGACTGTATTATGCAATGAAGATTTGAAGCCAGGCAGGCCCTACGTAATCGGCGATGATTGTCGTTCACTACAATCGTTCGTAGAACTTTGTTAAAGATTTGATCAAAAAAGGGATCATAGACGATGAACTCTCTCATCGGATGTAATCGCAATTTTTTGTGGCTTCCCTTTTATTTTGTATATTGCCGGTTATGGGCAATTAGAGGAGATAACACGAGCACGATTATTTAGAGGGCATTTCCATGTTTCCTGCTCCCTGATACACGACGCGATCCCGCGCGGAATCGTTCCCGATTTCGGAAACTTCTGTTAAAAGTGCCAGGAGTTTCCGTGAGAGCGTTTTCGTTTCTGCGCGAAGTCGCATCGTGAATAACGGGGCTGGTCGCTAACAAATTATTTAACACCACGGATAACTTAACTTTAATTTTAAACACCACAAAGATATTATTATCTTTCTTATCTACCGTCCCGATTGCCTTTATTTCATTAACAATCGTATAAAATAAACGGTTTTCGGATTATGTGCTTCATCTTATTAGTTTTAATTACTTATGTGTGTTGTGTACCTTACATATTTTAAATTCCGAATATTATGGACCAAAAATCGGCGGCTTGCCCCGTAGCAATATACACTCCTGACGACGCGTGCATCGTGGAGTAAACATATCATCACAGGAGTCATCCCAGGGACTGCCAACGGAGCCTGACGGAGTTACCGTCGAGTGCAGTAAGCAGTCAAACACTTTCGTTCGAAACATATCTTCCTTACTCACTTAGAACGACGCAGAAGATTTCGTTAGTTTTTCAAAGTCAAAAGTTTTTCATTCAAATTAGGTATTCTAAATACACTTTTTGAACGTTGAAACTACCAGAGTAACTTTAACAACACACATAGTTACTGCTATACTACCACATAATGAATAATATTACAATTCCTGTTTATTAGATGTCATCGTACAACCTCAAACCTTGTGACTTAACTTATTCTCGCGAAACCACCCTCACCTGCTGGAGGCGGAGCTGAGGCCGTAGCAGTCGTTGACGCCGGCCAGCACCCCGACAACGCCGCCCACCACCGCCACGCAGCCCGCCCACAGACCCGCACCCACGCGGGCCAGGGCGGCGCCCTTCACCACCGCCAGGGCGCCCGCACCCACCAGCAGCGCGCCCAGCAACACCTGGGCTAGGCCCAGGAACACCACCACTCGTCTGGATCCATGTCTCTTATCACTCGGGGCTACGGCGCTGCCGGTGCTGGGGGCACGGGCGGGCGGCGCGTGCGGCGTGGCGCTGAGCAGCTGCTCGGTGGAGCGGTCGGAGCGCAGGCTGGCGGCGGGCGGCGCCTCTACCGCGGGATCGGCCATGGCTCGCTACACTAGTCTCGACATCACGGGACGCGCGGCACGTTCGCTCACGGCGCGCACTGATCGCGGACTGACGCCGGTGAAAGTGCCGCGGACTTTGTTTTTGTTGGTCGTAGCTGATGCCGCTGCCGAAGATGCATCCCGGGTTACAGATGTTACGTGACCAGGCGACGCTGCTGGGCTCAGGTTCAGTCGAATATGGAACACCTGTAAATATATGTGTCACATATTCGATAATCCCCCTTAAGGATTTGTATCTACCATATTCCTGCTAATATCACAGTACGTCCCTATGATTTTATTATCATCTCAAAATATATGTCATGGTGATCGATACATCAGGTGGCAAAAGCGGAAGTATAGGTGCGCGCGGCGCGTGCGGCGTGCGGCGGGCACGGCGCGGGCACGGCGCGGGGCGGTGCGCGCGCAGGTGAAAGCGCGGGGCTATTTCCAGCCGCGCCGGTTTACAGCAAGACGTGCGTCTCACTGACATACCTATTATTTAAATCTCTCTGGTATACAATAATAAAAGATACAGCATGTCCCCGATATACTAATTTTATGTGTATCGGTTCATCAATTGACCGTTATAATTAACTTGATAAGATGACATGCACTTGGCGTGGTGCGGTCTACGGAGCCGAATATGTCATATTATATTTATAGATTAATATGCGAGCGGAAAACCCATTGTACCCCTTTTTACGAAAGACGCCTAGACGTAAAAGCATGAAATTTCTCCCAGTTATAGTTGATATTGAGGAGAACATTTTAAAATATGCTATAATTTTGCAAATTTTAAATTAATAAATAAAATGCTACGCACACAACTATACTTTGAAATGACACGATAATCGTATTCACGTATTATTCTTTTGTTTATCGTTAAAGTCTGTTATAATTTTTAGTAAAAGTTATTGGCCTGGTAACAAGAACTTTAAATGCCAAATTGAAGTCAGTGATTGAATTTATAGGTCCTCTACACGATGGATTTAAATATTTATGGTCGAATTTTGACCACAGGGCGACCTCTAGGTATATATTACTTGTTAAAAGCAACAGAATGCTCAGAGCTCATTAACTGAAATAATAATGTAAAGTCAGTTAATTCGTATTTTTAAGCTATAAGCATTTTGAGTCTAAACAATATATTTGAACCACCTTATTAAGTACACACAATATGTTTGCATCGGCGCAGGTGCAGGCAGTCCTGTACGTTCCGCTCGGGGGCACGAAGGGTCCGGAAGTGGAACCTCAGATGCCGCAATAAGGGCAGAGAGCATCTGCTGACAGACAGACAGACGGAAGGAGCCGTCGCAATCATTTAGGGCTCAGTGATGGGGAAATAGAAACTATATTTTTTTTTAAATAAAATTTGCGTCAAAATAAAAGCATTTTTTTTATGATTTAAGCGTAGAAGTTAAGGCTTAAAAAAATTCTTGAAGCATTTGTATTATATAAGAAAACAAGCCGTTTTCTCAAGGCCCACATTTATAAGCAGCCGTTGTAGCCCATGGCTTCTGGGCGGTAGCGTCCTAGCCTCCTAAGAAGGCAGCTTTTTCTCACCGATTTCTTAAAGTGGACTGCACTTTTGTCTGCAATAAACTTTTTTTTATTATACTGCACGATAACTCGTCATACATTTAGCATGCATTTAGCATGAATGTAAATATTACCTAGGCCGTGGGAGAGCCATGCTTCGAATGGGCCGTCTCGACCGGAGTGCTATCTCACAGACAAGTAGCCTGAAACGGCGTTGTGCTGTGTTTCGTTCAATGAGTAAGTTTGCCGGTGGCCGAACTTCCCTAATCCCCTATCCCTATTCCCATTCCCTATTCCCTCTTAAAGACCAGCAACGCACTAGTGAATATTTGGACGTCGCTAGTGTCCATGGGCGATGGCAGTTGCTTTCCATCAGGTAACCCGTCTGCTCGTTAACCCCATTGCTTATCATAAAAATAGGCATCCACTAAGGTAGCATTTACTAAAATCCTTTCGGATTTAGGATGAAAGTTGAAACAGGAAATAAAATTTTGTATCAAAAATAAGGCCAGATTTACACTTACTATAGTTATGTTGCGAGTTACCTTGTGCGATCGGCGAGCTTAGTTATTTTTGACGTTTGAACGGTAAAATTTGAAGTTAAGTTGTAAGTTGTTAATTAAGTTGGCTTAAATACAACGCGATCCTATTTTTGGCGAGTTAAGTGCGAAGTGCTACCCCTCTCGCGTCTCCCGCACCCCGCCAACTTCTTAAAGTAGACTACTAAGTAAAGAGTTTAGTGCAGTTCATATTATAATATTTAATTTATCAAAAATTTTAATGCAATAGGTATTTAGGTTATTAAATATTAAATTTAATTAGTTTGTCGGCAGTAACTAAGCAATTTATGGAGACTTATCTTGTTATCGAACCAGCAACTCATGATTACTTAACTCGCCTACGTTTGAACGTCACTTAATACTTACTCCTTAATTTTCAGCTGACCGTTTTGTTAACTCGTTGCTGTACTTAATTAAATGTAAACCGGGCCTAACGCGAGCGAAGCAGGTGGCAGTTTAGTGTTCATATAACGTAAATATATCGATAAGGTTCCTTGCATATTTGACTCACGACCTACAACACTACAGAGCCTTACATAACCTACCAACTTCACATTCCGCATAGGTATTGTAATTAGCCGCATTAGCGAGTCTTATGTGTAGTGAAAGTGACATGGGTCATGTGACGTAGCAGATCCCAAACTGGTTTCGGTGACGGTGGCCGGTTTCATTGAAACCCGGGGGATAAGCCAAGACGTAAACGTTTTCCCCAATTGTAGAATGGCCAGCAAAAATGCATTTTTTGCAATTCTACAAAGATGCGAAAACTTTTAGATCTTGGTCAACCCCCCAGGCCTGGTATCCAGGAGCAATTTTATTTTTCCCGAGTGTGTGCGCAGTACTGCAGACTGCTCTTGTCAGTCTCTCTTGATTTGCTCTTGTTACCCAGTGGGACGGATGACCGACACGACTCGCGAGAGATCGGTCGCAGGACCAACTTGGATCATCTTCCTTGTCAGACAATCGGGTGATCAGCCTGCATTGTCCTAAACAAACTTGGAAATATCATGTTTTCCGAGTCATGGGCCACGCTCTGTACCACTAGAGCACGGATGCGTTACGTGACGTAACAGGTGTGACATCACACATGGCCGGTCGGGTTACCGCTGCTGGGATATGTTACTTTATGTTACGCGTGTTACACATACTGTTGTAAATGTATCCAGTTTCTATCATCTGTGGTAACTTGTTTGCTTTTTTTCACTTCCTTAAATAAAATAGTAATATACTCTTTTTAGCACATTATGGCTCCTGAGGAACGACCATGAGTTTGAAGCAATAGTATTTGTCGATACTCGATTTTTTTTTCGAGAAGGTTTAAGCTACTGGTCTGGTTAAGACCTAGGTAGTTTAATCGTGGCTATAACTAGTCTGGTGTTAGTTGGTTTGGAACATACATACGATACTCGAAAGCGACTACGTAAATTTATAGTACGACAAAAATTTTTAGCGCCCCTAGCGGTCACCTGCGGAACTTAGTCGCTATCGAGTTACGACAAATAATATTTAGATCTACTGTTGATAATCGTTGATTACAAAGACAGTGACGATATTTGCTCTTTATTAGTGACCCATTTGCTTACCCCCTACTTTTGTAAAAATCATTTATTGTATATAATCTGAGTGCTGCAGCAAGAGATCTCTACTATATCTGTATCTGACGAGATCTGTGGTTCAGTTGGTCAGCGCGTTAGTAGCTTAAGCCGGGGATCGCGGGTTCGAATTCCGCCGACGAAACAAAAAGTTCCTGGGTCTTGGATGAGTATTGAATATGTGTATTATCATAGACAAATTATTTTAATTTCTCTATGGTATTATATAATAAACATCTTAAATATGTGTATAGTATAAAAGTGTAAAATATATTTCCGTTGTCCGGTACTGTAACTCAAGTCCCTCGGGTACTTAGCACGGGGCCAAACTGACGTGGTGTGAAGCGTCCATAGAGATTTATATTCAGGTATAATACATTATTTATTCCGTGGTAAGTGGTATACTTTGACACGATGCTGGATTCACAAGCGCCTGAGTGTTATGAAAGAGCAAATTCATAAAAGATTTAGCCATTTTCTTTGTTTTTATTTACTTATATAAATAATTTTAACAGGTAAAAGTGATGTCCACTCGTTGCTTCGTTATGGCGTGAAGAAAAGACAAACATACACGCTTTTCCACTAATAATGTTAATTAGTACGGATCTAGAAACTGATAGTATTGACATACTTACACAAGCTAAATGTCCAAAAACCCGAAAATTGCAATTTAAACAACAATTTATGTTTATTTCTATAATTGCTACTCGACCTAAATAGACGGGCGGAAATTTTTAGAACCTCACAATTTTGACTTCAAAATCCACCATTTAGATTTTTAATGTATAATGGGGAAAATTGAAAAAGAGCCAGTTGACGGACCTACGTCATTGGGTCGTAGTGGTGTCAATTACATGTCGGCCGTGATCTGTCGGCTGAGTTTGACATAACCCGACCAAATTACTGAGATCCGCGATCTGTATCTCTTTAAACTTCTCTGATTGTACCTACCCAGTGTCACTTTCGCTATTAAGACGAATAATCTAACGATACCTCAAACGTTAAAATCCATTAAGTCGTTTAGGCCGCAGGGCTTGCTAAACAATTATACATACATACATACATACATAAATACATACATACATACATACATACATACATACATACATAAATACATACATACATACATACATACATACATACATACATACATACATACATACATACAAACATAGATAGGTACATAATCTCGAAAAACAAAACCCTTCTTCTGGCATAATCGGGTAAAAAAGCACACTTTCCTTGTGAAATATATTACTATGTAAGTGGAGCACCTGACTTCACTTTCCATCTCAGCGAGAAGGTCACTTCCCAAACAATAATTGTTAACTGCTCATTGTTGTTAAACAGGTCAGCAGAATCACTTGAAATTATCACACCTAACACTATCGGAGCTCTGATAATCTTGTAACAATAACCGACTTCCAAAGGAAATACAAAAAATTTATAAAAATATACTTCAATAAACGGAAAAATATGAAATAATATTAGTTCCTATGTAGGGCTTTTTCAGAATTTTTCTAAACCTCAAGTATTTCTTGAAACCATCTTCATAATTTTGAAGTCGGTACCATGTCCATTTAATCACGAGATTATCTGAGATTTTTAGGACTGGAGCCCACCTCAAAATTATAAAGATGGTGTCCAGAAATACTTGAAGTTTAGCCACATTCTGAAAAAGCCGTATCCGTAGGAACTAATATTATTTCATACTTTTCCGTTTATTGAAGTTTTTTTTTTAATTTTTTAGTTTTTTCCTTGAAAGTCGGTGTTTCATTTTTTGTTAAAAATATAATATATATATTTATGTATGTATGTGTACAGATGACGCTTTTACCTCAGGTTTGAACGGTAAAATCGAATTAAGATGTAAGTTGTTAATTAAGTTGATTTAATTAGAACATGATCCTAATTTTTGGCCAGTTGAGTGCGAAGTCCCCTCTCGCGTCTCCCGCACCCCGCCAACTTAACTCACCAGCGCGTAGACGCCTAAGTTTAATACAGTTCATATCATAATATTTAACGTATCAAAGTATTTAATGCAATAGGAATTTAGTGTAGAAAAAAATATTAAAATTTGATGAGTTTTTAGCCGGTAGCTGTGCAATTCATGGAGACTTATCTTGTTATCGAACTAGCAACTTATGATTAGGTACTTAACCCGCCTACGTTTGAACGTCACTAAACAATTGCTACTTAACACTTAGCTGACCTTTTTCTTAACTCGCTACTTACTGTACTTAATTAAATGTAAGCCGGGCCTTCGTTTAAATAAAACGCACTTTGTGTTAACATTTTCCTGTTATTGGGTATTGCACAATATATTTTTAACCCACTTAGAATATTTGTTTCTGATATGCGATAATTTTGATGGATTGGAATGTGTACTGCAAAAAATTTCTGCAGGTTTGTTTTTTTTTTTGTTAAGTGTCGAAAATAGCAACGTTAAGTTAGTGACGCTTATAGAAATAATATGTCCCCTATTATCAATTTTAAAATATGGCCAAATCTAATGAATTCTTACATTATAATATCGTGATACGAACATTTTAATTATTAAATATTCACTACGGGCTGCGACTTTTAAAAACTTCGAATAAACAATGTTTCCGATTTCAAACGGGGAGCCTAAAATGGTCGTAATAGCAACATTGCCAAGGAATTGCTCTGCAATTCGTTTTAGTACATTTTGTTCACAAATCGAATTATTTCGATAAAATAGTTACTTCAAAATCAATTATAATTCATTGTAAAATCACTGCTGTGTAAAATTAGGACTTATTAACAAGAAAAATTATAAAATTAATTGCTATTAGCAATAGTGACCTTTTTAGGGCGGCAGATCGAATAAGAAAACGCTTGTTTAATAATATATTTTATTTCTTATCCAGCATCAACAGTAACAAATAACTAGGCACATACAGAAAACCTATTTATTTTTTATATATAACGTCGTTGAAGTTCTAACACCACGTAAGTCACATTTTGGCTATTTCGTCATTTTGATGCCGTTTTGCAGAAAATCGGAAAACGCATCGTTTCAGTTAATCACACGCGTCAGCTAACAAAAAATTGTATATTCTTATTAGTATGGTGGTCTATACAAAAGTCAATCAATTGTTTCACTCTCCTGAAAAGTTGCCACATTTGACTTGCGTGATGTTAGAACTTCAACGACGATAACTAACATTAGTCAACAATGATAGCTCACAAGTTGTGGTGTCGTCGGATGAAGTCGGCGGCTTTCTCGGCGATCATGACGACGGGGGCGTTGGTGTTGGCGCGGATGACCTTCGGCATGACGCTGGCGTCCGCCACCCGCAGTCTCTTCACCCCCCGAACTCGGAGCTGCTCATCCACCACGGTCCCCAGCGCGGCAGTCCCGACGGCGTGCCAGGCGGACATGGCCGTCGCCCGCGCCAGACATCTCAACCCCTCGTCGTGGGTTAGACCCTCACACTCTTCCAGCCCGAAGTCTAGCACGTGCGCGTTTTTATCCTTGAAGTATGTCGTGTTCGCCAGCGCCCAAGCCGTTCTTATGGCGTCAGGGTAGTGGATCAAATCTCTAGGATCGCTAAATGTCCCGGCGTATATAATTGGGGGGTCCATAGGATCGGCAGATTTAAGCCGCACCGATCCCCTCGAGAACGGCTTGAGGTTTACGACGGCGATGGAAAGAATCTCGTTGTTTATGTTTTCGTCGTGAATTTTCTTGCAAATGCTCTCTTTGAAACCTAAAATGGACGTACACGAGCTATAGAAATCACTTCGTTTCGGTAGACACGTGGGGTATATGGCAAAATCTGGAACATTCCTTGCCGAGCTGAAGGAAATGTAGGCGCCGACGTCGGTGGTCTGGACCAGCGACCCTGACCTGTCGTACAGGTACCTCACGGTGTCCATGTAGAGCTCCCTCTCGCTGGTCTCGCAAGTCCCACTCTCCACTGCGATGTAAGTCAGCACCATCACGTGATCGTGAAAATTGTACCCCACCGGTAGATCTTGGACCGAGTCGATATTCAGATCTTCCAAGTGATCTTTTGGACCGATTCCCGATAGCAACAGAAGTTTGGCGGTGTTGAACGTCCCGGCGGTCACGATGACCTCCTTAGCGGCATAAAAGTGGTATTCGTCACCTTCGTACGAGACCTGCACACCGTAGGCGGTCTTTTCTTCGATGAATATTTTGCTAACGAGGGCATTTTTAAGAACGTAAAGGTTGTCCCTGGTCGCCGCCTTATTGAGCAGGGACGTGGCCGTGCTGTCCCGTTTGCCTTCCTTTATAGTGTGCGAGAACCGTCCCACGCCGATGGCGTTCGGGTTTGTCATATCCTTCACCAGATCAAATCCCAGCTCCTGGAAAGCTTCAATAAGTCGGTCGGTGACGGGAGTGGATTCGTTCAGTCCCGACACTTTTATTTCGCCGTTGTCTCCGTGGTAACTCGCCAGCTCTACGTCGTTAATGAATCTCTCGTCGGTCAAAGTTTCCGTTTTAATGAAAAACTCCAGAACGTTCTTCCACGACCACTCGTCACCGGCGATGGCGGCCCACTCGTCGTAGTCCACGGGGAAGCCTCTCGCGTATATCATGTCGTTGATGGACCCGCTTCCCCCCAGCATTTTCCCTCTCGGCTGGTGCTGTCTCCCGCCCTGCAGAGCCTGGCTGGAGTAGTGGTCGTTGACGGTCGTGAAGTTCCAATCGTACGGGCCTCCTTTCAAGCTATTTCTGAAACCCGGTATCTGAAAATAAAAATTTAATGTTTTTGATTTGGTTACACGTGAATTTCCGTCAAATTTAATTTTAGACTTAGCGTACGACCTCAGCGTAGAGCAATGTTGTACCGTAATAAGGTTAAGGTATAGCTGATAAAGTGGAAGACATAGTCATTAATCAATACCTACAATGCTCTCGTCGGGCGGGTCGCCTCCCGCCTCAACCAGCAGCACGGTGACCGGTAGTTCGGACAGGCGCGCCGCTAACGCCGCCCCGGCCGTACCGCCCCCCACCACTATGAAGTCAAAGTCTGTGCCATCTGTAATAAAAATAAGTTTTTATTTTTACCTATAGATCTGCGATCAACGCGTAGTCTATGACCAGATGTGGTAAGATGGATTTCATGGCTCAAGGGCCTCAGTCTAGAGAAGTAAGTTAGCGGATATTTAATCATTGTAGTGGAAGTACACTGTTCACAGATCTGGATCTCTCAATGGAAGTTTTTAAGTGCGTTTGGTACAAAACGCAACACCGTAACGTACAAACGTGACACCTCGTTCGGAAGATTGTCCTTTACGGACACCAAACATGCCCAACTTTATTATTAAGCTATTGATAAAATGCTAAAACAACTAAGGGGAGTTCTACACAGCGGGAACAAACATCATGCAAAGGTGCACTTTGATGCAATCCAAATTGCACCCTCAGTTCATGGCGGACGATTGAAAAT
>JAOTAV010036492.1:0-18873 GCA_026546445.1 Cyclargus thomasi
TCACCTTGAATGCCGACAAAAAATTTCGTGAAAAAAACCACCCTGTCCGCGGACAAAGTCGCGGGCAAAAGCTAGTTAATAATAACACGGAAATGTCGGAGATTCCACGTAAAGTACAACGACAATTGATGTCACCATTCACACGCCCGTCAAATCGCCGCGCGGACGTGACGTGTCGGCGCCCCGTCGTCGCGTGACGTTGACGTTTGACGTATTCAACGATACGCACTTCGACGAATCATTTAACGGCTGTTTACCCGACTGCGCCAGAAGGATTGTTATGTTTTTCGAGACAATCTATGTATGTATGTACGTATTTATGTATGTAAGTACAATTGTTTGGCACGCTCTATTGCCTAAACGGCTTGATGGATTTTGGCTTAAGAAGTGTCGTCAGATTTGTATTTACTGTGAGAGTGATACTATGTGTATCAAAATATAAAAAAAAATGACAATGTTTTGGCGGCAAATTCGAATATTTTTAAATAGTAACGGTTCCTGCAATCAGGTTTTTTTTGTTTTTGGACACTTATCTAGTTTCACCGCCGTTTTGACAACCCAACAATATACAGTGGCTCTTCCATGATATTGAAGCATTAGTATTTGTTGATACTCGATAAAGTAAATATTTAGTGTGCCAAAATTTTACAGCGCCCCTAACGATCACTCACAGAACTAAAATTGCCGTACAAAAATAGTCGGTATCGAGTACCGAGAAATACTATAGATTAAAACTTAAGGTAGAGCTACTGGTATCGCAACAGAAATATCCACACGAACTCAAATGCTTAAACAGTGCAATTTGAACCGTTCATATTTAAATTATTTTACATTAAAATGTAAAACATGGAAATCATTGCCCGCATGCTATTTAATAATTAGACCCAATTTTGCTATTCCATGTATTTTCAATTCTACAAATGATGTGCAAACAGCATTAGCTTGTTATTTAGCGCTGATTTTCGGCGGCAATTGAATTCGGACCGTATCTCATGCGGCTTAAAGTTGAATTTATGGTTTTATCGCGGCGCGCATAACTGCTATGTACTGAAATAGTTATTGAAATCACAATCGGCATATTATTAGCTACGTTTGTGATTAGATATTGTTTGGAAAACAAGTACATTATAAATTCGATTCGATTGAATAATTCTACGAAATATATCAGGATATTGGGTTCGTGTCAGTTGTTATCTATTCGTTGCATATAACATCCTAATATTATGTAATTATTGTGAAAATGCCACGGATGGAATGAGCTGAAATTCGGAACAATATTTTACGCACCTGTCGGGTTAGGATAAAGATTGAATTGATTAAAAAAACTAGACCCCAGTAGTTTCGCCGTTTAGTAGTACAACTACGTTAATCGTACGAAAACCGTCCCTTTCATAATTTTCGAGACTCGAACTATCTCTATACCTTTAATTGAAATTGGTTCAGCGGTTTAAGCGAAAAGACATTACACAAAATATACAAATATTCTCTTCAGTTCGTCACAACATACTCGTAGCTCGAAATGCTGTTGCATTATAATATAATTTGATACAGTAATACACATTAGAGCTATGTCGCTCAATGTGACGACGGTAATGTCTCACACACATTAACGTTTATGTCGTAGCCACCTAGCTGTAAGCGTGTAGGCGTTACTACACCTAATATGTCACAGTTACTCTTACTACAATTAAGGCCTGTTGCACTGCTTACAGATAGTCTAACCACAATTTTATTCGACAGATGTTGTATGGAGAATCTGTCAAAAAAGTTGTGGATTGCCTAACAGAAACTTTATATGTAACCAGCCAAACAGGTCCTTTTAAACTAATTTATAGTGGCACATTTTTTTACAAAAAAAATCTTTTTTTAACTACCAAGCCGTCTCGGGTCTACCGTTTTTTACCAAATTTTAGATGCGTATAATATCTGATTTCCATACTTACCCTAACCTAACCTAAGTTATAAAGGTTTTTCGCCCTTATATACCGCTTTGTAAAAATTCTGTTACACGACTGTATCGAAACAACATCAAAGATGTAAGATTTAAACAGAATCAGGGTACACGTTTACGATATAAAATCCATATTTCTATCGGCATTACACAAACAATCGCATACAAAATCCACCTCAGCATTATATTAAAACTTTTACATGTTCTGAAGTTCCGAGGAACTGGTAAGAACTGTACCCTAGAGACTTCGCTCCAGCATCGGAGTTTTCCAAACGACTTGAAACTTGCCGAATACGCCGACACTTTTGGTTCGAATACCGTTATACCTTTAGTCTCACCTTTTAAATTTATTCCAGTTTTTTTTTTCAGACCAATAGTCATATTGTGATATTATTTAGTTTAAGCACTGAGGGATTTTGTCACGGAGCACTTTTATACGGATAGAGTTCACGAAAGTGTTTCGCTAGAAAATCCGTGGGTGTTCAAAAAATAGAAAATAAAAGTTTTTACTGCTCATAAAAAAATAAAGAAAGTTTTTCAAAATTACCTGTCCCCAAAACTAGGCGAAACCTGTTCTATGGGGGAATAAAAATTATTACGCCATATTTTTGTCTCACTTTATACTTGGCGTAATAAAGTAAATGATTAATTTGGGGTTTGAGTGCACGTGACTTATCACTTTTTAAGTTTTTATTGCAAAATTAAAAATAGAGTAAACCGGCTATACCGACTAAAACTATTTTTTTTATCTCTTTCAAGTAAAATAACACATAATTTAAATAAATCCGCAAAAAATGTTGAATCTTTGCCAAGTAAGATAAAATGAAATCCAAAGTATAAACGGTTAAAATGGAAGACATTTTATAAAGAAAGCAATTTTTTTTAGTTAATATCGAGTTATGGAGAATTCAGTATATTCTATACCCAAGGGTATAGAATATACTGAATTTTTCATAGATATACAGCTAGATATTCAATGCGAAAAATTTTGATATTTTTATTTGGATTTTAAATATTTCTTTGAAATTATTATAAAAATTTCAAATCATAAGAAAAGTTTTATGTAAGTATCAATCTTTAAAATGAATAAAATCCTACAGAAGTCAAAAGCATAATATCATGCTATTCTAAACTAGCTTTTGTCCACGTCTTGGCTCGAGCTATCATCTATATGCCAAATTTTTATCATTATGTATTCATTACTGTGGTGAGATTAAAAGACAAATATACAAACAAACTTTTATATTTTTGATATTGCTGTGATAGTGTAATTTACAGTCGAAAGACGGCTAGACTATGTAGATTAGTACTTTCATGTAATCGATCTTTCAAGTCCTAACGTTGCCTATAGTTTGCATTGAGATTCAAGGATCCCTCTCGAAACAGACTCCAAATGGAGTACAGAACGTTTGTTGGCAGATATTTTTTTTTTATTTTCATAGTCTTTTGTGGTTTTTCGGTTTGAAATCTTTTCATTTTGTAGCAGTGCCCCAAAATGACGAGCATGAGAGACCTTTTTTTGGTAGAGACTTTTAAGACAAATGAGAAAACGTCACCTAACGAAGAGTAACATCAGATGTTTTCAATGTGCCTTACATTGCCGGCTATACACAAACTAACTTATCTCAACACGTTTCGTCTAATTTCGAGCAGCCTCAACTGTTCTTCGTATTGTAAGTAAAATTAACTGATACGTGTACAAATTTTGAGTATTACCTATGCGACTAAACTAGAGACATAACCTTGGAAAATCATTGTGGAAAAATGTAAAAATAACAGGACAAAATGTCCAAAAATAGCAACAGAAAAATAGCTAAAATATCGATACCCATAAAAGGTAACAATTGGCTAGTTTTCTGTTGCTGTTTTTGGACATTTTGTTACATTTTTCTAAAATTACTTTGTCGTGGTCATGTGTCCAGTTAAGACGCGCAGGTTATATATGTAACTTTGATAATAACACCAAGGTTTAAATTTATTTATTATATACTATATCAATCTAATAATTTGAATTAAAATAAATTTTAAAATTTCACTATTTAAACCATTATTTTAGTACTCAAAAGTATACCAACCAATAACAATACAGCGTTAAATTCAACAGTTTGTTTTCAACAGTCGAAATAAACAAGTCGGCTTTACGCATTCTGCTGGTTAAGTTTAACAAAAGGGGCTTTTTAGACCCCTATTTAATGACCGAAATATTTACAAAACTATTATTGGTCTGACCCGAGCCCGTTTAAACAAATAAACAGAATGGGCGCTAAACTTTTATGCCTAATGATAATGTAAAAACTTTACCGAAAAATCTACCTCAACTTATTTTGACTGCTAGTTTTTGTATACATTTAAATGTTATTTACATTATACCAATAGAGAGAGAAGTGCAATTTAATATGAAGGGTTCAACGTCTCTATGTGTTACTGCTTAAATCTTGGCAGAAAAAATTGTAAAGTATTGGCATTCAAATTAAGGCCCTTCGCTGCGTTAAACGTGTGCTTTACAGGCAGAGGTACACACCCTTAATAGTGTCCCACTGTGATGGTGGTGCGACTTTGCACTAGATATAAGAGTCATGAGAATTATGCCCCCAGCTTCGTGACACATTTTGGTGAAGATTGTTTATTAGCAAGGCAGTCTTCCAAATTATTATATATATATCATTGTATATATGGTATCATTCACAGCATCTTTTTTAATTAAAGACTCACAAGTTCCAATACTGGATGGGTGCCAATGAGCAAGAATATTGTACCCTACTAATGTCATTTACTTAATTTTTATTATTATTTATTTTTTGTATTTTGTTGTGTTGATATACCTTTAATAATTTCCGATGTATACTAATTTCCAATAGAACTCGCAAATTGAAAAGTGAACTTTGCAATAATATGATTGACGCTGATTTCAGATTTTCATTGTAATTAAAAATATTATTTGGGTTTTAACAAATAAACATTTTTACAAAATTCTTCATTGCATCTTCTTACCTAAATAAGGATTTGAGGGTGAATTACTTTCTGTAACATTAATCGTGCAAACAACCTTTAATTGTCAACTACTGCAATGATTACCAATTAATACTGGGTGTATATTGTAATTATAAATCTAGCATAAAACTCGATAAACTCATGCATAAAAAAGTTAAATATTCATGAACGTTAATGCATGTAAATACAGCTTTATATCTCATCTAGGTATGCAAATATCTGGTCACGATGGGGCATTGTCGGTCGATCCGGTGCCGAACTGGCGCCAGGAATCAATTTACAAATTACTGGCTAAGGTTATTTACTTTAACGGTAATACTATATGCAAAGTGGGTTTCCATTTCATTACTTAAGTACAGTCAGCTGTGAATATATAGTACATTGAAGAGTTCGTTTTTAGAATTACTTCACTCTGAAAAAAATACTGTCTATATAATAATAATAATAATCATCTTGTAACTTCTCTTAACAGTTGACTGTTATAAACATGTGAATAGGTTCTGATAATAATAAGCAATGTAGTTTTTAACCATTTAATTTGTGGCATATAATAACATCAATTGTAAAATACGAGCATTTGCAGGATACTAAAATTATTATGGATCTAAATTCTAAAGAGACTAGTAAACTTTTTGCTTCACTCCTTCGAAGATATGCTGCCTTAAATTTTCACTTATAAAATTCAGCCACTCAACATTTTATATTAATACATCAGCGGTTTTGCATATTTTAAGGAGTTTTAGACGCTCTGTGTTTTACTAACTTATATTATTGTAATTTTTCAGTTATATATTCTTCTTACTGGTCCGTAAAGGTCGAGGATGTCGTGGACTACATTGTGAAGGCGACACTGTGCCAGAGGGTCGAGCGTCTACACTCTCACCACAAGGTCAACTTGAATTTTGTGTGGTGAGAGTATCGACGAAACATGTGTCGACTTTCAAGGCGCAGGAGTTCTGCCGCTTGGTTACCCTACCAGAGGTTCCGGAGGAGACTTCAGAACGAAGTTCGTTACGTCACCAAAAACACGTGACAAAGTGTTAGTCTTTAAGGATATATTTATATTATGTTAAACTTTAAAGTATCTATTATAATGTATGTTAGTTTTAAGGTATTAATAATATGGGTCTGTGATGCCCGAAATAAATGGTTTGGATTTTGATTTAATTTAATAAACTCATTAATTTCCAAATCAATACTCATTGTAGTTTTACCCCAGTTAAATACGCTGATGTATTAAGTAATAACGTCCTCGTCAATAAAGTGGATGCATAGAACCGATATAGAATTGCAATATCAATAATCAATTGGTGAATTGGCGCTTGTTCAAGTCTATTACGATACTGTAACCATTCAGATGCATTAAGGATCATTTTGTGAGGGTGCATCTGTAAGATTTATTCCAATCTCACTGCCAACGGATACCGCCCCGGCGAATGTTAAAATGTGATAACGGGCTTATATGATTGGCTTAATTTTTATTGAAAATCGAATAACTATCAGGATTTTCTGGACTCGTTCGCTTCAAACCTTTTTGAAGTGAAAACTCCTTTAGCGATTTTATCTGTTTTGGAAATATTTTACATGCTTTAGTTTACCTGATCAGAGTTAAATGAGGATAGTCGGTCATTCTATCCCAAAAATGATGACAATGGTATTAACCTCATTCAAACACGATCTCAAAGAATGCTAAAAGCTGCAAACCTTTACAGTAAAAATCCGTCAGGTCTCTTTCACCTTTTTATAAATTTTTTACCACACTAATTAAAATTGGACTTTTGGGATCTCACGAAATCTCCAGCACACATCCTATTGCTTTGTAAGATGGAATTAATTAAAATTCATGTAAACTTTAACGATGCCTCTTGACATGAATATCCTTACCTTTTCTTTATATTCATAAAATAATTAACAGAGAAGAAACTCTTTTGAGCGTATCGCTCGGGGAAAAATCTTTGAGCATCGTCTGTAGCGCCCGACGGTTAATTAATTAAAACTTAACAAAATGGACACTTTATTTATTATCACGAACATCTGCGTATTAGTTTCAGCTGTAATTATATCTGCTTGTGCAGCTAATTTAAGGCTTATACATGGGCTAGAGGGGTCAGTATAACCTCTTATAAGTTAACCACATCAGCCAAAAATATATATGTTATAGAATGATCTTCATGCTTGCATTACAATCGAGGACTTTTTCCTTAAGCTTATATTTAATTAGAAAAAATGTACCGTGGAAATTGTTTTTTTTTTTGTAAAAAACTGTATAAGCTACAAAACTAACGGGTTAAGTTGATAATTTTTTTTTAGAGAATACAATATAAGTAACACTATAATCCCTAAGGAGGAATTTTGTTTCTTGTTATTGGTAATCGCATATTAATTGTTTACCGTTAGCTGGGGAAGATTTTTGAAATTCCGAATGTATGGTCAAGGCCGTTGGCATCTGTAGTATTCCCTTTAAGTACTTGTTATTTACAAGATGACGCCCGCAAGTCCATGGTGCCTTCGTTTGCTTATCGTACCGAAATCATGTTTATCCGTATTGAAAGTTTTCTCTATCCCTTGCTGACTGCTAAAAAAATTCCTGAAATTTAGTACCTACTACTTCAGAGCGTCCATGGCTTAGTGGGGAAGACCTTTGGTTTGCTGGTGGAGACGTTCACCAATGTGATGTACGCCACGGCCTCACAGAAAACTGGCGTATGTCTCAATCTGATATATCTGAAACATGGTTCTCCAATGGCAATTAGCATCCGTATTATGTACTTGAGATCGTGAACAGTCTCATTGGTACACGTCTCCACCCGGATCTGAACAGGCACCCTCAAATTGTGACAGTGTTTTCCAAACATTTGTTTCAGTCAGCAATCAAGCATCATTAGTTGCTATCAAGTTTTATCAAAAGGAACACCAATGTCCGCGATAAGTCGCTACTGGTTTCCTTATTTCAGCTACATGTTCCGACAGTCGAAGATTTAGCGCGCCCTTTCCGTAATTTCATTCACGCAGGCTAATTTGCGCTGAAATACTAAATGACTAGTGATAACCACAATAGCATTATAATGCGTTAAGCAGATGTACGTTTTCGTTGCTTAAATTATTTTGTAAAATGTTTTTAAATTTATTACTTTGTACGTAACTTTGTCCTATACTTTTAAAACTTATCTTAAGTTTTAGTAAATTCATTCACTAAGAAAAGAATCATTCGCTCTCAAATTTAAGGAGAAAATAACTTCGATTCATTCGCTTCTAACAGATGTGCATTCACCACAAAGTGTATTTTTACAAAATATAACTTTTAGTTACGACAAACTTTTGACAAACGACAAAAAAAAATGTATATTAGCTTTTAAATCAGCTATGTTTTGTATTACACACAAAATATTTCCGTTTTTTTAGCTTGCAAAAATGCTCATTTCTAATTAAATTTTAAACATAGTAAAGTAAAGGTGTGTTTTGCATCAAATTTCAACTATCATTTGTCATGATTAAAACCGTGTACGGCGCAAATGCTTCGCCAACTAATTTGTTCCTGTAATGAATTCATTAAACTCTCATCATAGTCCTCTTTATATCTTAAAGGGGCAAAATAGAGCTTTTACCTTACAGTCCGGTGCCAAACAAATATGTACCCTATTACATATTCCTAAATTAGAAAATTGTATCTCTCGATGCGCCACTTTGTAAGCCATTATGTGAGAGGTTGTACGGGAACAAGTTATGAATTTATTGCGATATTTAGTCGCAGAACATTGCTCCATATTGCATTGACATTAATATCAAAATGGTTTGTAATACACCTAACGTTTCAACCTCTAAAGTTAGTGAGTGTACGAGCGTGGAGCACCATAAATTATAGCTGTCCACGCGGTCTACCGACTTCCATTTCCTATGTTTGAGCAAAGTGTTCTAGCAGCACCACCTTTACAAAAACACAGCCCGCCACATTACAGACATAAATCATATCAGCATTACAATTTAGAATTACAACGCTGCGAAGAATTTGTACGTGTATTTTAATTTAACCTGGTAAACAATGTTAAAATTTATCAAGTCAAGTCTTATAAGAGTAGCTTCTTATGATTATTTCGTATTATTTTTTAGTTGTTAAGTAAATTGAATTGACAGCTTAAGTATAAAAATCTTACAATACTTAATTTAAAAGTATCACGGCGACATCTCTACTGGTAAGCACTTTGCTAGTCTAGACCAAATAAAATTTCAAACAAATGTTGCGAACGAACATTCTACAATATTAGTCCCAACTTTGATGGGATCGCTACAGCAAGAGTTAGAGTACAAATAGTAAACATTTAAATCACCGAGTACCAAAAATTATCTTAAAATCTACAAGTGATGCTTTCATACAGTTCGACTTTGGACGGAATCGATCCGATCCTTTGTCGATGGTATACAATAAAATTTTATCCCGGAAGCTATTCGCAGTTACCTTTTATTATTATGTTGCAGATGCTATCCGGGTACTTTTCAGTAGAGGCTATTGTTGTCCCGCATAATGGGGGCCAACCTTTTTATTCCACTTCAGATTTTGAATGTAGCTTTGGTAAAGTTATCAATGTAAGTGACAAATCCGGTTAAGCCATTCTCTCCCTTATGCCCGTAATCTTTAGCTGGAATTTGGAATGTGATCGCCCATGCAAATGGCCCGATCCATTGATTGTTATCATCGGATATGTGAATAGCCTTTCAGATGTTCAAATGTAAACTTATCTTAGAATTTTGTTACTCCGATGCTCTAGTTACAGTTTCTTCACTTTTCTACTTGTTGATCGTCAACTTCGTTTGGACGGTTCCGTGAATCGGCATCAGACTCCGTTTTTATTACCAAAATTCTAATCAGAAATGCTAAATTTCAACACACGCTATTTATTAGCACAATATTAATTATACAGCCTTTGCAGCATATCGGCGCTGTAATTTCATATTAAATTTAAGTTAAAACTGTATTTTACGAGTTCGTATTTAGAGTTGTTCATTTATCAAGTGTACAGTGGCCATCGCGGTCAGTTTGCTGTCAGTTGCGAGTTGTCGAGGTGTAACGATGCTATCTCCGTGTTGGCACGCCTGGAGTAATACGGACATATTTGTTGACAGCGACAATATTTTGTCGTGATTAATGTTTATTACCGTACTTATTAAATTGGTAATACTTAATTACGATTACCGCAGGTTGTCCGATAACGATTCGGTAAAATTTTAATCTCGAACGTTAATAAGGTTCTTTTGTGATGCAGCTTTATGACACTTTGTTTGCGTTTGGTGTATGAGAGGAGGTGGTACGATACGTATAGCTATACATCCTCGTAATAAAAACTATTTCAATATTTTCAGAGTTTTAAAAATACTCTGAATTTCATATAAATCCATTTATGCTTTATAAGGAACAACAAAAGAATTATTTCAGAATCGCAAAAAGTAATAACAGATTTAACATACAACAGTTTTAATTCGATCACAGCCTTAACTTTCAGTAAAAAATAATTGATTTCACTCGACGCCATTCCAATTGCTTTTCACATCTGTCGGAGGGATAGGGAAACAGTTTATTTCGAGTAGTTTATGATGAAACTCAAATCAATCAATCACCTCGATAGTTGGATATTTTCCAGTTCACACGTTGTGATTTAAAGATTTTGAGTTGCTGGTCAGTTTGGTGTCTGATCTGGCTGCTCAATTACTAACATAATCAATTAGACGTAAAGAGGGATTAAACTTTTCAGTTCAATATCTTGCAACTGACAGAGAGTTTCCTTTAAAAAACTCCTATTAACTAAAAACCATTAAAGTAAGTAATTATTAATAGAACATTAATTCAATACAAATGTTTAAAGTAAGTATGAATAAAATTCGTTTCACAGTAGAAACTATAGCTTTAGTTTTACCCTCGTAAAGAAGTTTTTTATCATCATGAAATTTATCAAAATCATTTCTGAACGGATAACTAACCGATCCATCGATGGTTTGGGTTATTGATATATTAATTTGGTTGTTCAATTCCTTATTCTAATTATACGAAAAAGGTGATGTTGATCACAAGTTGCCGATGATGATGCCACTAATATCCGACCTAATAAAAGATAAGATAGTGCAAGCCCAACAAAATTTTACCCATTAAATGAGGGTCGTGGACATATCAATCAATTACAAAGACCGATGCCTCGGGCGATATACACTGCAGTAGGGTGAGCCGCGCCCATACCTACTTTAACGTAAATACCGTCCAGGAGATAGGCTGAAGCGTACCTTTATCAAAGTTTGCTTGCTCAAAATATGCCAACGTATAGGATCTATACTCATGATATAAATCTGAAGAGTTTATTTGTTTGAACACGTTAATCTGAGGAACAACTAACTAAATTTGAAAAATTCTTTTTGTATGGATTAGTCAGTTTATCGGGAACGGCTATAGGCTATAAAACATCACGCTACGGCCAATAGAATCCCAGAAATAATAAAAAATGTTTGTGAAAACGGGTTAAAGTTTAACGTCGACAAAGTCGCGGGCAACAGCTAGTAAAATAAAATAATTAAGTTTCAAAGATATTCCGAGTGAGTGGTACGTCCCATTGCCGGTCATGCTTTAGACTGCTTGTTAACTTCTGATTTTGCAACACACTTTGTTGGCTTGGCAAGTCTACGAGGTTAAAAATTAATAGTTTCACATATTTATCTTCAAAACTTTATCTCAAAAGTTTTGCTAAAATTGACTCTAGGATTACTATTCAAATCATCATACAGTTAACTTGTGCCAGCGATGACTTCTATCTTCTCTATCTACAACTGTAATTTATCTGATTTTAAGTAACTTTTGCGTGCGTCTTCTATTCGCCATATTTAGTTACTTGGGCCACCGTGGACATCTATTGCTCACAGCCCTAATCAATACCTATCCTCCTGTTATTTGCCGACATGACGTTTTTATTAAATAAACGCCAAATAAACTGGCCTTATCTCCAGCTGGTTGTTTTCTTGTAAGCAAAGAGAACGATTATGATGGATCATCTGACATGGAAAATGTTATAAAGGGATTTCTTTTCCATTTTTATGAAAGAGAAAAATTCGTGTCAGTTTACCATAATATTTACTTTCAGAAATTGCTTTCGTGCGAAAAACGTTCACGTACTAGCTAAGAAGAATAGTTATAATACTGTATAGATTTTAAAGTATAAGATTATAATATTATAAAAAGTTTTCTTAACCATACAATTTACATGTCATAAAGGCCAGATTTCTATTTACTGATTCACTCCCATTTATCATATTCCATATTACATTATATTAAGGTATAGCCTGCATTGTAATAGATAGGAAGCATGCCTGCGTGAAGAATGGGGGCAAATGCCATGTCACGCCGTACGCCGCTATATTAATAATTTCCTAGGTATTGCAGGATTGTGACGTCATCGTCACGACTCACGCCGCCGAAGATGTCCGGAATTCGTGGAATCCGCTTTTATTGTGACCCAATTCGTTGTAATAATTTGAATTATTTAAAAACTACGTGTTGTTTTTTTACTTATGTTGTGTTCAAGTATGTTAAATCAGTATCAGCTGTTTGCAATCTACCGATTCCTTTTTAAGTTACGTATTATGTTTTGTTATGGAGATTTTGATGTGAAATACAACGTAATACGGCCGTTTGTCCACCGCAAGCCGTCACCATGATCGTGATTATTTTGGACCGATAAAATTTTCAACTTTATGATCTAGGCTATAGGTTTTATTTTAAGTGACATTGTTCTAGCGTCCATGTCGTCGCTAATTGGTAGTGGTGTAGAGCAAACTGAAACCTGTCGCCTCTGTGGTACAGTGGAATTTTATCAAACAGCGCTATAATTAACAATAATGTCACGTATTCTATGGGTTCATGTCAAAATACGGCTGTCAAAAAGTTTATTTATTTATTTATATGGCGCTTCGGTAATAATCATGGCCAGTGTCAAGTAAAGGCGGGAAACCAATTTTCTTGTTCCAATAATTTTTAGCAACGTTACATAAGTTTCGTCAGAGTAAAGATAAAACGTTAATACAGTCAGAGTCAAGTCCATCGATTTAGTAAAGCGGTAGAAGCTTTACTTAAACTTCGAATGGAGTTTTGAAGGGGAACACAAAATAGCACGTTTCTTGAAGTTGTATCTTGTCCACACTTGTGAACGAATGACAACGAATGTTTAATAATTTTTAATTAAGAAAGGCCTTTTTTATTAAAAAAAACTCAAATCGGTCAAGTCAATCAGGGGACAACGCATCGTTGATTTCCTGTTCTCTTAAAGGGTTTTTACAATCCAATATGCAGTTGTCTCTATCGCGCTCTGCGGCCTCTCCGACTTGTTGTTAGAGACAGCAATAGAAATTATAAATACCTATTTTTCACTTCTCTAGTCGCTGGTATATCTTCTTAACAGACCCGATATACATAATATGTTTTCCCGTCTATGAATATTAAATTGTAAAAAGTGGTAAGGTTACTTCATTTGAAATAACTACGGGTGTGCAAATAACGTTCGAATCGAACATTCGAATAATAACAATCCGTAGTAAATCAACTTTTTGACATTTTTTTAAAATTTAATCGACTTTTTGAAAGAAGAATCTGCAAAATATCCGCAACTTTCTTTACTTGCAAGAAGATATTTAGCAATTCCTTCTACATCTGTCGAAAGTGAGTGACTTTTTCTTCGGCAGGTGATATACATAATTACTCAAAAACGAAGCTCATTGTCACCAGAAAGCGTAAAATATCTTATTTTTTTACATAAAATTATCTTATGTTTAGTAGTTAAACATTATTTGTTTTGAGATAATTTTTCATGATTAATAATAATTAATTTAAACTAATTCCCACTATTCTTCATTTTGTACTAAAAACTTACGTCACTATCGAGTATCCACAAATATTATTGCTTCAAACTCATGGTAGACATGGTACTGGTCAGATAAAAGTATTTCACATTTCACAATAAAATCATAATATAATTGTATGATGCTTAAAGCCTTAAACTAATAAAGATAGTAACTTTTTTACGAATACCCCAGATGAAACAAAAGAACGCTAACCTTTAAATACTAAACAATGACAAATTGTAACAACTTAAGTTTCTCTTATCAATAACTGGAGACTTTTAACATCAGAAACCTAAACTATTATAAATTATGAAAAAAACAAACGCGAAACCTCACTGGAATTAACTGAACATCTGCTGCACCCGCTTTTATCGCTTGTAACCGGTTCAGAGCAGTTTTTTCTGAAAATAACCAGCGATAAGCCGGGCTTTATGAACATTGATTGGTGTTGGTATGTCGCGATCATGGCAATTAAGGATGAAACAATCCGCAGACGTTCGTGAGAACGGGGTAATTGTGGGGAGACCTTTTTGAACTTCGCGTGTAATCTGTCATTTGTTACGCTCAGTTTCGTAATCCTAGGAAATAGGTTTAAACAAACCCTTTCTAGGTTGTTGACTAAATATAGAAAGTTTATTATGAAATCCGCGCTGAAAGCGAATAAAATATTATGCGTTTTGTATTTTGTATTTGTATACGCAAACACCCCAGTGACACGAGTTTGCCCATGGGCCATGCAAAATACAAAAAATCGCTGGTACTTTAAGGCAACCTCTATATAAGGGACACACTTTAAAGCAGGCTTTCCAAAACTTTATTTCGCCATGCCTCCCCGAGCCAAAAATAAAAGTTTTTATGTCCCCTTATTATTAATACAGGACCGTAAATATTATAATAATATACACAGAAAAGTCCACATTTATTTTAAACTTAATATTAAAAACTGTAACGACTACTTCTTTTGGGAATGTAATCTTACGTATTACGTATCTACGACGCCCCTTTTCTCTACGCAAGTTGGGAGGTCCTGCTTTAAAGTGTATTATTTTTTATGATAATAAGGAAGCAAGCGAGCAGACGGGTTACCTGGTGGAAAGCAACTGCCGTCACCCATGGAGACTCGCGACATCCAAAGAGTTGCAAGTGCGTTGCCGGCCTTTGTGAAAGAATAAGGAAATGGGAATAGGAATAGGGAAATTAGAGACGTTGGGCCGCCGGTAAACTCACCCACTGAACGAAACCCAGCACAACGGCGTTTCACGTCAGTTTTCTGTGAGGCCGTGGTATCACTCCGGTCGAGCCGGCCTATTCGTGATTCGTTTACTTTTGTTTCACCCTGTAGTGCTGTTTTGCACAAC
This sequence comes from Cyclargus thomasi, assembly GCA_026546445.1. Lineage (NCBI taxonomy): Eukaryota > Metazoa > Arthropoda > Insecta > Lepidoptera > Lycaenidae > Cyclargus > Cyclargus thomasi. The sequence continues at coordinate 15,169 of JAOTAV010036492.1, forward strand.
ACAGAAATACGATCGCGTTGTGTTTGAAAACAATCAATAAAGCGTGTTCTGTCTGGCCGTTAACTCGCCATCTGGACACCGGTTGCTTCTTTGTTTTGTTTAATATGTCGTTTGTACTCATTGCAGAGTGCATTTCTTTGTGAATCTCCATTACAGTATTTTAAGGGTTCCGTTGCGATTAATGTTTTTTAAAGTTAAGGACTTTAAAGAGAAGTTAAAAATTAAAGACTACTACTACTCGCCTGTCTCCATGCATCTCAAGAACGGTTACAGCTAAAGATTAGAAAATTTTCACTGATTACATAGTACCTTTGCCGGTATAACAACAAATACTAAAAACAAAATAAATTAAACGTTTAAGAGAGGCTCGTTTTTTTGCCATTTTCTTACCTTTAATAATAATAGGTGCTGCTGTAGGTCTACATCGAGATATCGGTTGCACAGCGTGGTCTGTATTAGCTGGGAACCCTTCGTGCGCTAGTCCAACTCGCACTTGGCCGGGTTTTACAATCAACTGAATGAGCGCAAAAATACCTACCTACAGTGTTCATTTTGATAAAACTTATGCTTAAAATGTAGAGACATGAAGATTGGGCAGGACGAAAAAAATTACGATTACTGAAAGTTTAACTCTCGTACGAAGTTACTGAAGCATACTTAATATGTACAGTAATCTAAATTGTGTTCATTTGTGAAATCCATACTTCCATACTAATATTAGAAATACGAAAGTGTGTCTGTTTGATTATCTGTTATCTGTTCACGCCCAAACCACTGAACTGATTTTTCTGAAATTTGTACCGGGAACTTCCCCGGTACATATTTTTGAAATAGGATAATTTTTATCCAGTAAAAATATACGGTTACCATAAGAATAACTACTTTACCGAAATGGAATTGCGTGCATTACCTTGTAAAGTAAATAATTATTATTATCAAAAACACTAGACAAATTACAAATAACTTTTCAATCCACACCGTCAGGAAAACTTGTAAATGTACAAAATAACCTTGCAAAATTTTAAAATAAACGAATTTTATACTTATCAGATTTTGCGAGTTCATAAAATTTTTCATTAGCATATTTTCATGTAACTTCCTTATTGTACACAAATGTGAAAAGAAAATATGTTGGGCTGCTGTTCGTAGGGCTACAAAAATGAAACGCTATAGAGTTTTAAATATATTTAGAACTATTTTTAATTACTTTACAAAAGGAGGTTTCATTACGGTTGGCTGTATTTTTTTTTAATTCATTTTTGTTTAAAGAAATCTTCGACGTTGCTGACCTGATTTTTAAAACTTTAAAATAATTCTATGTGAGGATTTCTCTTGCCGATATGGAATATTGATTTTTTTAATGATAACTTGATGGAAAACGACTGCCGTCGCCCATGGACACTCGTTATATCCCGATGAGTCGCAAGTGTGTTGCCGGCCTTTATAAGGGAATAGGGAATGGGAATGGGGATATGGGGTTTAGGGAAGTTGGGCCACCGGTAAACTCACTCACTGATCGAAACACAGCAGAACTCTGTTTCACGCCAGTTTTGTATATATGTAGTATGTGTCGAGCTTCATTGAAAGTTGTAAAACCGGGTTCGTTCACCAGTGTGGCCGACGCTTTATCGATATGGTATCTCTCAGAAGCGGATATAACCGGATATGGCTGAGTACTCGCGAGTTCGATTGGCCCTCCTCGATCACAATAGACAGACTAAACGAGTAAGCTGATTTTACTACGACTGGAGCGGACAGAACATCGTCGGACCATCGTAATTTACAAAATGCCGTTGAGGTGCGTGTGAAAATTCAGTAAATGTGAGAAAAGGTAAAAACGCCAACACGCCAGAACTTAAAACATTCGAATTTCAAATATAGCGTTCAACACGGATAAAGATGCGAAATACTGGTTGTAGGGGCAGAAATACCAACCCGCACGCAGTACCATAGAAATTAATTCAATGCATCACATTTACACGCACTTAAGAGTGTTTTCGAAATTTATAGGTTTGGGACCAGTGCGTGCTATGACCCAGCGTTCAACGTTTAGCGCCAATATTTTGTAATTTTGGTTAGAGTAGGCCTACTGTTTGTTAAGTTTATTATGCCACGGATCTGGTTTATCTCTAATGATTAGGCCAATAGGACGTTTTAATAATAATGGTATACTGTTTACTGAAATTGAACGAGTTTGGCGGCAAACACTTCGAGACATATGCTTATAATAATAGTTTCAAAAATTATACTTTATTTTTTATTTATAATTTATTATTCAGGCATATTTTTGTGGGTACAAACGCAGAATAAATTATAGTACAAGGTACAAGTATTATTCAATACTATTATTTTTGTAACTAAACGATGCCCACAAGTCCGTTGCGTCAAAATTCGTTTATTGCGCCGGAACCGTACATTTTTCCGGGATAAAGAGTAACCGAGATTCAAAGTATGTCCAAACCAGAAAATCAATTCAGCAGTTTGGGCGTGAAGAGGTCAAAGACAGACAGATATATACACTTTCGAATTTACAATATTAGGATGAATATTCTAAGAACTATGAAATAGCCCTTTATTCATAAAAATATTTAAACAGTGTTTAACTAAACAAGATTTGCAGTCTTGTTTAGTTAAACACTGATTAAATATTTTTATGAATAAGGGAGTAAATCTTTAATAAATGAATTAAATAGTGTTTTTGCAAAATTTTTGGATCAGATCTTTAACCCCTTTTATTACCCCTTAGGAGACGAGTTTTGAAAAATTCCTTTTTATAAGTTAACTTATGTCAAATGGAGAACACTCCCTCCAAAATTTATGTTTCTACGATCATTCGTTTAGGGTGGTCGTTGATTCCAAAATGCTTATAGTACAGGCAGATTCAGGACAAAGGATTATATATAATGATGGTATAGAATATAGATGAACCGCCGGCTTGTTGACCACTTTTATCTTATTTTTAAAACAACAATAAGAACTTCGTATATTAAAATTATATTAAAGTTTACTCTTTTTAGTTTTAACCTTAGAAGATGGTTTCAATAATAAATACTTCTAAAAATCATCTACCGACCGCCATTACAAAACTGTAGCCCGCTACGGCCTACGGCGTAGCCGAGGCTCAGGCATGTACTACGGCGTAGCGGATCAAGCTCACACCCAAAAATGTTAGCTTTTTAGGGTTCCCATATCCAAAGGTCGACTGTCCACCAACATCGTCAACCGGGAACGTATTTCGGCGGGTAAAATGCAACATTATGACATAGACTATAGGTTTCATTTTCATTCTACGCCTCTAATGACGGCGACGACAGAGCAATGTCGCTAAAATATTAAAGTTATAGCCTAGATCATAAAATTGCATTTTATAAAATCGAAATTATCTCGTTCGCTTGACAGTTTTGGTGGAAAAACGGCGAAAGGGTAAAAAAGGGACCCTGTTACTAAGTACTCGATGTCTGTCCGTCTGCCCACCTTCAATATATCTCAAGAACGGCACAGCTATCTTCTCTTTAATTTTAATTGAATTATTATGATGCGACGAGGAAATCGTCTTTATGGCGGTCGATGTCGTGCGACACAGCCAGTATAAATCTTGTCGTTTATTTGGGTCGAGTTATTTCGATAGCACTGTCAATGACAACCGCGTAGGTCGCTGCCGAGGTTCAATAAACTTTTTTATTTACACTCTCGAAATATCGCATC
>JAOTAV010036503.1:0-18871 GCA_026546445.1 Cyclargus thomasi
ACATCCCCTTGAATGCCGACAGAAAACTTCGTCAAAATCGTCCTGTCCGCGTACGAAGTCGCGGGCAAAAGCTAGTTATCAATAAATATAATACACAATCTACAATCGACAATGTCTTAATTATAAGTATTCAAAAACTTTGAAGGTAGAGAAAGAGGGTTGTCTCTTTTCGCTGTTAATGGATTATATAATAGACCGCAGAGGCAAAATCAGACTGCCCACAGGCTACATGATAACAAGATCACGTTGGCCAATTTTAAGTCTGTCGTTTACATTTATATTATAGGTAGAGCCACGTATAGCTATCAGACAAGCTTGATTTTTTTTTTAAATTCTATTTAAGTAACGTAGTTAATAAAATAAGAATTCTTGTCCATATTTAACCATTTTCAGACAGCTCGTATAGGAAAGGACGACCCTCTACAAAAATCTCTTTGTATCACACTCGGCACCTAGAAATCCATCTCTTAGAAACTTACCTGCCTATTGTCATGGTGCAGTGAAATGCATTGTCACTCTAAACAATCGTTTCCCATACCTTTCTAGTCAGATTTACCAACTAATAATTTGTTTATTTGTAGAAAAAATATACAAGTATTTGTGGCGTCAAACTCACCGCTTTATAGTTTTGGTGAAACATCATATTATCTAAATCTTCATATAAAATAATAGATATGATATGTTTGGAATAAGTACGTACTTATTTCTCGAGAGAAGATACTTACATATATCCGACCAGAGAATGTTAAAAAAGACTACAATTATCAAAATTAGTTCAGCGATTTCAAAGCTTTTAAAGTTAACGAAAACATACATTTGCTTTTATTAAAATGTTAAACAATAGATAAAGGTAAAACTTATTCAATTCATATGAGATTATTCTCTAAGATTGTAGTGCTATAACTCAGCAGAAGGAACTAACGAACTAGCTGCCTAATGTACTAAAACCAGACATTAGTTTGAGTCAGAAAACATCTTTGTGAAGCTTAACAAACGCGAGTAAATGGGGCCTGAAGCAGCTTGCCATAGCGAGAGTAACAATGTACCTAACTAGGTGTAACCCCTGGCGAGGTACATTTGTTTTATTTGGACGCTAAGTAGATCTTAACTCAAGTGTGTAATGCAAACGATGAGGATTTTTAGTTACAAAACAGCCAAGAACCAGGCTGAGATTTTCGGGACCATGAACAAATTGGGGTAAAAATTATAATGGTACATACAACGGTAATACATTCCATAAAAGGTAGGTAAGGCGAATTTCTAGGACACTCCTTCAAATTCGCTTCGCTCATTTTGACGTGGTCACTACTGCGCTCTACACTCCACTCACCCCAGATATTATATAGTTATAGAAGACAATACCTTATTGCTAAATGAAGAGGTTATATTATAGGATTAATTAGACGAGCACGATTTAGGAATCCCCTGCGTGGCATACAATATGACGCCAACGTATTTAATTAGCGATGACAAATTATACCGTAACTGATTATTAATTACTTCAACTATTTTATAGACACTTTCTAGTACCTAATTAAGTTTAGCATATCCCAGTAGTAATTAATGAGATGGCGTTAATTAGAACAGGGTGGTGTAAAAAGTCCGAAACGAAGCGAAAGTGGTCCGGTTGATACCATAGCCGTCCGCTCGGCCAATTACAAGGTATGTGCTCACTGACAGTATACAGGGTGATGCTTCTTGTTTATACAGTTTTTAGGCTAAGAAGGTAAATATTATTGGCGTATGTAAAATTTAAATTAATGTTAAATAAACAAAGGCTGTACCCTGTAGCTCACGGCTTGGCCTGCATGGTGACTTATCCTACGGAAGCATTTACTAGGTCCTGAATCTATTGTATACGTTTTTTTTAATCCAACCTGTGTTTTCGGTGTGACTAACGTCAACAACAAAATGTCCAAACAAAAAAACTTTCACATTTATGATATTAATAGGATTAACAGGACTATTGTTATAATAGCCATGGAAAAGGTAAGGCTCGGCTTATATACCGACTTTCTACGTGATAAACGTCAAGTACACTTTATGATCACCCTGTGAGATGACCATAAAAGGACCGGCCGACAATGCCCTGGGAACTCGGCTCATTTGAGAGAAATATTAACTCGTGTCGGCTGCGCCCGCGCCGCTTCAAATGCAACATCGCGTAACTTAACTGTAATGAAGGAGAATGAAGGACATATTTTTATCGCAACTAATTAAACAATAAATTCCATATAAAGAGTTCGTTATACAGCGTGCTCTATATTATACTATGTGTGTGTGGCTTCTGTTTTCAGACAAGTTGTTTGTATTTGAGAGCGCATTCATAAAATTATTACAAAACTGTGAATTAATTTACAATTTGATTCATTGCCATTATTGTAATTTAATAGTTGAGATAACAGCCTACACTTGCAGACAAAAATAATTAAAATCAACTCTTTTTGTCTCTAATTGTGTTTGTTTATGTAAATTTTCTCCTAACGAATTTCTAAAAAATACTTCTACATATTATGCAAAATGGTAGCTGTCACAAACCTTTTTTTTAACGTAATATGAATAATTTTAATGGAGACAAGAGTCGAGTTGTGAGCAAACAGAGGGTCGCCAAATGCGGGGCTAACAGGATTATCATTATTTATCTTGTGATAACACTAAATTAACATAGCACTCTTATCATGTTTTATAAAATACGTAACATCAGAATGACTTCATCCTTACTATTTTTATGGTAAGGCAGTTACGGTTTTAGCAGTTATTTTGGCGTAAGGAAAAAAAACACAGGCTAAAATCCAGAAAGGAAGTTTTGGTATCCAGTGGCGTAACTTCATGGTGGCAAGCCGGCAAAATGCCACGGGCCCCCAGCCGGAAGGGGCCCCGATTAGCCCCCCTAGACAAGTAGCAAGTGTTTATTTTTTACAATAATCGCTTGACGTGTTTTTGAATTTGATTGACATAGTGAAACGAAAACGAATTTGCCACGGGCCTCGAACGGTATAGTTACGCCACTGTTGCCATCTATAATATAAGTCACAAAACGGCTTTGATTCAATATTGGCATAAATGTAGCTCGTGTAACAAAATTGCTGTACACGTATGACATAAGAGAATACGATATTTCCTTGTGGGACGAGCGTAGGACGTTGAGTTGTGACGTCGATTTACAGGCTGTATCTCGTCACATAAAACGTTTTATTGGTTATATAGTTGATAAAATGTTAGAACACTAATAAAAACAATGAAACAACTATAAAACCTTGTTATTATGTACATTACAGAAGTGAGGACGCAACTTAATTAAAATATATATAAAGGTGATAAACCTTTTATATTATAGTATAAAAGGTTTATCACCTCTGATTTGGAATTTTCAATGAAGTGTTTTGTTTCTTATTTTTTCAAGTTGCTCATCAGCTTATAAAAAAAGAAAGTACCTACCTACTAAGGGTTATGCGAAGGACTAATGTTTACTTTTTTTTTTAATATTCAAGAATTAAAACCATCAGGCTTAGACTTCATAACCGAGTACATAGCAACACAACAATGCAGCTTAAAAAACGTCCTTGATCTGATGGATTAAATTTAAATAATGGAGCACAGAGAAGGTATTCAAAACATTTTTTGTAGGCTCAATAGCATCTCCACAAAAGATCAGACTCGAACGGGTCGACCACAAAGCGGACGGCCTTGCCCCGGCATGGAGGCTGCATTTACTAATAAAAACTTTTGGTTCCTCATTAAATAAAATATATAATTGAAGACAAAGTAGAAGAAGCGGATAACTAACATTTTTAAAAAAACTTACGTAACTTACGTTTTTTATTATCTAGCTAGTGTATCTATACACCAAACCCATATGATTTTAATTTCAAATCATTTTTCGAGTCCCAAAACGTCCATTAAGGCAAAAATCCGGCAGTTTTTAGAATGTTAGTTATCTGCTTCTTCCACTTATGTCTTCAATTATGCTCTAACAATCAATGTACCTATGAGTGAGTCCTGCTATAATTATTATAATTGTCAAATATTATGTCTGTCTATAACTGCTTTAACAATGTGTAAAAATAGTTGAATCAATTTTTTATCCGGGCAAAAAACCTAGTTATTACTATCACGTAGAAAGGAAGTTACCCGGAGCCAAATAAGATTTCTATGAATTATACTACAACTTAAGATATCTTTATCTATTTCTTTTAGAAAAAAGTTCATTGACAGTACGATTAATTCGAGACTTAAAATATACCACTCGGAAATTAAAGTTTTTAAATTGTAATTGACAGCCGTTTTTAATGAAATAAAAACAAATCACGTAACCATAACCAAACACACAATCAAACACAATATCGCCGCAAAAATCACAATTAACGCCTCGTTACTCGTCAAACGTACAAATAGTAATTTGAAAGCATTGTGACTCAACAAAATAGCACGTTTGGAGCTATTTTGTAATTGAAAACGGTGACATGTTTATTAATTAGCTTTTTATAGGGCTGCTGCCCTGCCATTAACGATGCAGGCAATTTAAACAATGCAGTAATAGAAAAACGCGCTAATTGCTAACTGCATGCACCCTGCACGCGACCATAGACCCTACCAAATACCGAGTTACTTTCTAGGATAATTATTATTATTCTTTTATTGTTGCTGTTATACTACGTCAGTTGGCATGAAATTTCGTACAAAATGTCGAAATATACATTATGAACAAACAAACAGGCAAAATATACATTATGAACAACTTTGAAAAAAATTGAAACTCAAAAAGTTTCAATTTTTTTCATAGTTGTCAAAAATCAATGTCGGCTTGTAAACCTAAAAATTCATCAAAATCGGTCCAGTCATTTAGGAGTTCAGTCGCAATCACACGCATACAAGAAATATAATAATTACGTAATATTTAAGTTATTCCCAAACAATAATAAAATAAAAGTGTGTCAGCCCTAATTTGTTAGGGACATTAAAGGGACAGTAATTAATCATAGTCGGAGTGTTTGTGGAAATTAAAGTGTGTTCAGAGCTATGTCACTTCACTTCTGAAAACGCCCTTATGCCAGCGACATATAGGTATCTTTATAGATACTCCGAGGTAAATTAATTTTAAACGGACTGTACATGTGGCGGACATTCTTTGCAGTTTCATGACATTTTCAATTAATCTGCTTTGTCATGAAATTTTATTCAAATTATAATAAGAACTGGGTAAGCTTTAATTGTTATGTATTTATTTTAGTTATAGAATTAAGTGTCTAGTTTTCTTGGTCAGGCAATAGTAAGATATTTAAAAATTTATATTGTTTGTTCTTTAACTTTTTTCAAAATCAAACATATTTTTCATGCGGGTTATTTTAACAAAATTCATTGAATTTTATTAAAGACAGCCTTATATTAAAAAAATCAATCCACGTAATTTTAAAAAGAACATTATAACAGGAAAATATATTTCATACAAAAAAGTCTGATAATCGCAAGTAGGCCGAGAGCCCGCGCCCGCGAGTCCGCTACACAAACACAGATTATTGTCATAGTATCTGCTCACAGATATATTATGTACATTGTACATACAGATGTGTGAATTAGGTTACGCTGATATGATAACATAATATTGACCGGCACAGACGAGCCACAGATTTTTGCTATTTTCATGTGTGCCATTTTTGTGATTGGGCTTATTACTCGCCAACGTAGTTACGACTTGCGAATGTTTTTATTGTTGAAAATACGTCACAATTAGATCTTTAACAATTAGAAAAAGTATAAGAATTCTGATATATAATATTTAATATACCTGCAGCAGCAGTTATACTTCATATTCCTACTTCTATAATAATCAATCTGAAAATTATAGTGAAAACTAGCTTTTATTATGTGTTATCAAAATAATTTCTCCAAGACTCGTGTTCAATTGTATTTGAACTCCCCAATGAAGTCAATTGTACAATATCAGATATTTTAATTTAACGAGCATAGGGGCCGTGACTAAACGATTATGATTATAAACAAACCGAGTTAAATTAATGAAACAGAATCAGATTAGAGTCACGACAAACGAAAGCTATAAAGTATATAAAGGATTTCAGAAATGTTGGTGTCATACTTTAATAAAGTATTATATATAAATTGTATGCTTACAACTTATAGCTTTCATAAGGACATGATTATGATCATAAATGTTCTGGTAGGATTAAAAGAGGACATTATAATGACATGCATAACTTTTTCAGTCAGGACTATATAAACTAACCTACTAACACAAATATGTAAATTATATTTATTATGACGGAAGCCACAGTATCTTCAGTGATCTATCTATGTTAATATGTGTTAAATTCAGCTAGTTTAATGGTAAGAAACCATTTCCTCGGCACAGGTCACTTTATATTGATACAAACGGCTCTGTAATCATTCAGAGATTGATTTATATAGCAGACACTGTTCGATTGAGCGTGCTCTGCATTACAAGCACTTAGGACACTGACTTATCAGTATGCATTTCAATTCTATTGGCACTTTTATTAAGCTGTCAATGATTTTTATTATGCCAATTATTAAAAAGTTGGCTCTTAGACTACTGTAAAGCAGTCTACAACATTGATTTATGATTTAAATAATTCCATTAAGTGAGCGTCGCGTTGAAACTTTTAGTCCCATTTGTGCGAACAGTACAAAGATCATAAGAAAATTTTAACTACCGGGTGGTCTGATAAACAAAATAAACAAAGCCAGATTTGACCCTGTAAATTGTACCTTTTAGATTACGTTTAAGTTTGGATGAGACGAGGTCAGTATTAGGTCAAGACCGACCGGTGATATCACTCACTACTATTTCTACGTAAAAACGCTCACGTGTGTTTCGTCACCTTTTGTTTGTTTTGTTACGAAATCATCGTAGCTGTAAAATCGATACTTTTTATATTATTTGACACAAAACTGTTATTGCCAAACATGTTTTTAGTAAGCATTTTAAAACTTAGTTAAGTTTGCTATTTGCTGCACGAGTATAACATTAGGTATTAGCGATGTAAATTGGCTACTAAAAGCTATTTTTCTAATTTGTATCCACTATTTGAAACATAATATTCTGTAGTTAGAAAAACTCTAGTCAAATTTATTTTTGCGGATTTCTGTTTACATCAACCGAGTTTTTTCCTTCTATTAAACAGTTTTTTATATTAAAACGTGTAGCTTCTAGCTATGAAGGCGGCAGAAATAAGAAAATTATGTTCCACTTGGTAGATTAAGGTTAATCATTATTATTAGTATTTAGTAGCGCATTTCCATATTTGGTCAAATTAAACTGTCTACACTAATTTAACTAAGTGCTTTTAAATTAGGAATATTTTAAGCGGAGAGTATTTATGAGATTTTAATCATAATAAATATCTTATAGTAACAATTGGTACATTATGTGCATTTTATTTAAATATAAGGTCGCCGGTTGGATTACAAGTGGTTGTGAACTCCTACGCCCTCGTGGGCGGATTATACATCTATTCGCATTTAACTATTTAAACGAGTTACCACTAAGGTATGCGTATAATCTTACTGTATAAATAGTGTAATTATATTATAAATTAGAAAGTATTTTGAGTTATGCTGATTTTAACAAAATTTTAAATGATGAGATTTCACGTAGATTGCAATCTACAAAATATATCGTCGCGTCGTAAAAGTTGACATACACCGACTAATCCTGACGACAGTCAAATTAAGTAATTTCTTATAATACTGTGAAAAGTATTTATTTTTGTTTTAAATACTGAAAAAAATATATGCTTTCAAGATGAATCGATTCTCACTAATTTGGTACGTAGTGACGAATTTTTTTCCTAATCAATAACTGCGTACAATATTATAATATTTCATTTATCAGCGGTTAATTTTGTTTTTCTATGGACGCTTTACACCACGTCAAAAGGGCCACGTGCTAAGTACCTGAAGGACTTATGTTACGGGTACCAGACAACGGAAATATATTTAACACTTTTATACTATACACATATATAAGATTTTTATTATATTAAACACATATTTAATATACATCCATGACCCAAGAACATTGAAAAACTTTTTGTTCCGTCGGCGGGATTTAAGCCCGTGACCCCCGGCGTGAGCTACCAAAGCGCTCAACCACTGCGCCACAGAGGTCGTCAATAATATTTAAGTAAATTATAGTAGGTCGCTGTAGGCGTCGCCGGGCTAGTTAGCTAGTTACGGTCACCATCGTCGATGTCACCGCAAGTAATTTATGAGTTACCGTTACCGGGCGGTTAGACTATAACAAGCGGCTTACAGAGTTACTGGATATTCGCACCGAATATGGACTAACACTAACTGGCACCCGCGTAAGTACATTAGATTGTAGTCGTTTAAATTTAATTTCTATTGACACATAAACTGTATTTTAGAAACTTAAAATAAGTCGATTTATTCACCAAAAATCACCGAACAAAGATATACATGCCAAAAAATAATAATACTAAACGCTATAATCGGATAAAATAGTATTTTTCAACTTTTTTATGGTGTGACTCTCCTATGCAGTACATAAAAAAAGCTTCGGGTGGTCACGAGTCACAGGTTAAAAATCACTGCTACAAAACAAAAGACTGTTCATTAATTATTTAAAAAAACGAATAAATCATGGCTGAGCATGTATTCATGACATATTACAGCATCTACGTGCTATCCGGTAGTAAATCATATAGCCATAGCAAACGGTGCGAAAATAATGTATAATGTCCTGTTTTCGTCCAATATTTCATTGCCAACTACGCCCCGGAAGCGTTATGCTAATGTTATTAATATAAGGTCTAAAAAGCTGTAAATATCACTTATAACGACGTCATTTTACAAATTTTTATTAACTTCAATGTTTTTCCGCCGAATTTGTTATTATGAAATTGCTTTATTAAAGTTTTAAAACTGCATGCTTCAAAAGTACCGTAACTGAAACTCCCTAAAAACATTTAATTTTATAAAAATAAAACGAAAGTCCGGCTCTCGCTGGCTCTTTGACCATTTCCAGAAATATTGTTTTTTTACACAAAAAATATTTTATGGGAAGCGTCAATAAAAAATAAGGCAAATACGAAATTAAAAACTCGTTAGCGTCGACCCTATTTGTCAAGTTTTTCTTTTCCAGTCGTCAAGTCATGTGGGTACTACAGGGCACCCCGCTGTCACCGACGTGTGAACACTTTAATTGGTGAGAACCGAGGGACAACTCGGTATAAATAGAACAAAGATTTAGGACGGAAGAAAATTTATTGCTAGTACATGATAAGTTTTCTTTTTGCAGATGAGAAGTGATAGATTTGTTTGTGGCAGATGTTAGTAATGTAGAGTCGTATTTTTTGTAAATTATGATTCGTTTCGTAATTTTGTTACTACGCCTACAAACATAATAAATAATAAAAAGAGAAAGAACATTAAAACTAATATTATATTAATTTTCTTTTCGTTTTAATGTTCTTTCTCTACAAAACTCAACTATTTACTTTACCATGACAAACAACAAAACCACAGTTCAACAGTGATTCTTTCACCAAATGAAAACACCAAGTGTAAATAGTTAAGGAATTTGAGGTTATAATAAAAAAGCATCTACATTTAACTTTTAATAAATGCTACAGTAGGTCTACGTTACATTCAATAGTAGACAATGAAAATAATGTATTCAAAACTTTTCGATAACCTCTGATAAGTTAAAGTCAAGGAAACAATGTAAAATGTTATTCAAAAGGGATGCAGATTCGCACGTGATGTCCGAACCCCGTTACACACACATACATGTACCACAGTATACTTAGTACACAGTACTGGGAGTTGTGACATTGTCCTTTAAATAGTAGTAAGAATTCGCTAAACAGAAAAACCAGCGCGTGACATAAAAGAAATTAGAAATGCGACATTTGTTTTAAATTTTTAAAAAGTAACTTTTTTACGGGACACTCTAAAGTCTACAACACTTATGTCTGGTTTACATGTATTAAGTAGATAAGTAGTTAACTAAATTTTGCCTTAATTTTAAGTGACTTAACTTGCCACTTGCTACTAAACTTAAAATTAAGTTAAAATTTAGTTACCTACTTATCTACTTAATACGTGTAAACCAGACAAAAGTGTTATAGACTTTAGAGTGTCCTGTAAAAAAGTTACTGGACATTACAGACCGTAAATTAATATAACTTTTTTATACTATATATGACCTGCTCTGAAAATAATATAATGCCTACGCTATGAATATTTAGTATTACGCCGATCCTACATTCTAACGGTCACATAAAATGTTTTGACAAGACAGTGTTAGAGTGAAGTAACGAGCCAAAACATCAGCCCACGTGAACTGCGAAGCCTACGACCGTTCACGTTTGTTTTGGCTCAGTACTCTTATTAAATAAACCTTATGCTGTGGACATAAATGTTAAAAAATACCTACAAATGTTAAAGCTAAACGTTATTTTTTATTACTCGTGTACATGTGTTGAGTCGTTAAATGTCCACAAAAAACGACATAAACTACTTACAATGTAATGTAACGTATATTAAGTAAGTGCCTAAGGTTGACGATAGCCAGCTACGGATTTTCGAAAACCAGTGTTCTCATGTGGACCATAGATAGACGATGTCCTTTAATGAAAGTTCCTTTAAAGTTAAATGTCAAGGTTACAAGGTTACACGAAAACACTGAAATTGATGAAAAAATCAGCTGCGAGACAGCGGTCAATATTGAGCTAGACTTTAATGAGTCTATATATAAATCTTCAAATAGAAGTCTCTTATCTGGAAGCATGGCAGTCCCCTAGTCGAATCTTGAGGAAAATACATTAAAACGGAGTTTCCTATAAAATTGCAATAAAAATTGTTAGTCGACTCTTTATTGGCTCGATGTTTAAATAATGATATCCATTACGCTAATCTCTAGAGGGATTACTGCAGTGTATTTAATCTAGCTCGGTTATATGAATATAATCCTTATGTCCTTTACTTGAAGGTGCAGGCAGAGGTAAGGTAACTCTGAACGAAGCTTTTTGTATCTGAAATGACGTCACGTGATGCGCATCTTGGCAGAGAATCGTAAGAATTGCCATTTCTTATACGTAAGTACAATGCACAATCAGGGAAGCTGTAACAGAACCAGATTGCGTATCTAAGTAAATCGGTCGTGTTATGTCAAACCTAGCCGACGTCATAACCATGCAACGATGCAACCGACACGGCTGACGGCCCGTACAAAAACGTCCGCGACTGATGTATTAGTTAGTTAGCACACCTCAATGTAGTTATTATCTAGATCACAGCTGTCAGTCGCGAGTGATAAGTAGTAAAATTTTCGGCTTAAATGTCGTAGGTCCTGGCTTAACTGGCACTCTTTCAATTTTCCCTAAATCTATCATCATCATCTATTTAAATAAATATTATAAAATTAAAATAAAAAAATAGATAAAACATTACGTTAATTACTCTAAAACTTAAGCAATAAGCTCTTTACTTTTTATTAACCGACTGCGCCAGAAGATTTATGTTTTTCGAGAGTGTGTATCTAAACGGCTTCTAGGTTTTTAAAGTATGAGGTATCGTTAGATTCGTCTTGCAAGTGACACTGGATACCTTAAAATAATTAAAACTCAAAATGGCACATTTTGTGTGTTTCCAAAAAAAATTCCACCGATTTAGGTCAAGTAGCGATGGCAATGAAGGTCTTTAAATAATCATTCTAAACATAATACATAACTTGATGTTTAAATTGCAATGGGTCCTGCAGTCGGGTTTTCTGTTTTTAGACATTTAGCTTGTTTGAAGTGTTTTTATAGCGTGTATGACGATTTATCCCAGAAAAGGTACGGTTCCCGTGGGATAAATGAATTTTCGTTATAATATATTATAAAATATAGATAAGGTGTGTTAAACAAGTCGCTACATTATTTCGTAACTCGAAGCTCTTAATGCACCGATACGTCCATATCAAATGCTTTAACAAACATCCAGTTTATCAGATTTGTATTTACTGAATGATATTGACTGACAGGACGTCAGGAGA
This sequence comes from Cyclargus thomasi, assembly GCA_026546445.1. Taxonomy (NCBI): domain Eukaryota; kingdom Metazoa; phylum Arthropoda; class Insecta; order Lepidoptera; family Lycaenidae; genus Cyclargus; species Cyclargus thomasi. Next base: position 12,041 of record JAOTAV010036503.1, read on the forward strand.
GAGATAAACAAGCATGAGAGCTTAAGGTGGGTTTACAGGAGGTTAGGTAACATCTCTCTTTCTCTCTCGCTTTGTTAATCCTCAATTACCGTAGTCCGCAACGTTATGGGTTGAAATAAACGTATTTAACACTCAAAATATTGGCTATGCTATTATAATTCTGTGCAGAAAAATATTTAATTACAGAAATAAATATTTATATTGCCTAAAGTTAATATTGTTCAGTTATTCAAAATCAGTCTCTTTATTGGACGCTGCTAAGCATTTGTGTGCTATCCAACAAAAAATCTGTTTTTAAGTTATGAACGCCGTATTATTTCTGGAGATCTAAAGAATAATTACACGATTATCATTCACTAAATATTCTTTTGTTTATAGTTGAAGTCTTTGATTTTTATAGAATTTAATGGCCCGATAACGAGACTTTTATGCTAAATTGATGACTGTGATTGAATTGATAAATATTTGAATGAAAATGTCGAATTTCGACCACAGGACGAGTTATTTGCTTTTATTTAAGCATTATTGGACAACATTATAATGCTACATATATTAAATTTGTGGCAAAATTGCAGTCCTTAGTAAAGTTATAATTTAACAACATTTTGTCATGTTTAATTCCGATGTTTGTTTACTTATAAACTGTGATTAAAAGAGAAGAATAACTAATAAAATATGTAGACTGAAGTATGACTGTATGAATCAATGACTTATAATTTCTGGAAACATTATAGATCAACAACTTTTACGACTTGTAATAATTATTTTTCGTGGAAGTCACTCTTGAGATTTCCCTATCAACTGTTTTTGATTTTAACATTAAAGTAATTGATTCATATGCGGTTGGCGGCCCAATTTTAACCGACTTCCAAAAAAGGAGAAGGTTTCTCAATTCGACCGTATATATGTTTTTTTTCGGTAGGGTTATGTAAATTTAATGTTAGGTACATGTTGATGCAAATACAAACGACCAAATTAAGCAGACCTACCCTCTGCCTGGATGAATCAATATTTCTAATATTAGCATCTACAATATTGGTAGGTGTTTCCACAAGATTTTGCAACTGTTAATTTATAAGTCCGTATTTACAATATGTAACGATATAAGATTACTGTATAGGTAAATTCACTTTTAAAAAATGCATAATTGTTTTGGTACACTTTACTAACTTAAGTTTTTTTTTACACCTAAGCTTTTTTGTTTCAGTAAAATAAAATTATTACTTGACACAGATTAAGGCATTATATATACTTTGTGTAATTCGGATTTTTCTTTTTAAGCTTAGTCACCTTTGTCAAGTCTGAGCATATAAAATATAAATACAAAATTTATTCAAAATCGTTTCAGCGAATAAGATTAAACACGGAAAAACTTTCCCATCTATAATATTAATATAATGGAAATGAGAATGGTTTCTGCGTGATGATGATGATTATATTTAGTTTATGTTCATGAACTGCATACTTCAGTTAATTTGGAGCTCTTCCAAAACAGCTGGCTTATATTATAATATGACCGTGTTCTTAGAAGCCACGCCATTTAACAGTGATAATTTAACTTTTGTTTACTAATTTGCAGTACATTACGGTGCAACAGCAAATAAAATTGCTTTTCAGTTCTAATTTACGGTTACTTTATGGCTACAATGGATAGTTTATACTTTAATATGCTAGTTTGTACTTGCGACGTCGTTCGCGAACTGATCCACACTTGTCAACTTTACTACCCCTCGGTAGGAAGAGAATTTCTTATAGTGGCACAGTAGAGCGTCGATTATCCGAACTAATTGGGGGACATGGGTGTTCGGAAAACAGTATAGATATAGCCATACGTATTAATTCATCCACCCGTGAATAAAAGCCATATAGACATGTAAACCTTCCTTATTATAACTTTATTAAAAAAAAGAACTGAAAATTAAATTAAATTCAGTATTTGCAACAAAACACTTTTTAGGGATTTTAGTGTTACGTCACGCTACGCAAACAAAGTTCGGATAAACGGTCGTTCGGTTGATCGAAGTTCGCATAATCGCCGCGCTACTGTATCTCAATTTTGTATCTTTATTATTACTAATTAGTTGATTACTGGTTGTTTGAATGTTTGTGACTTGTTAGTCTATCACGTCTAAACTTCCGAACGGTATTTTATGAATTTTTATATATAAATATACACTAGCCGACCTATATAACAGTATAATACATTTTATTCCGATTAAATGCTTACTTAAATTTCTACTTAGTCTAAGCCCTATGTCAATGCGAGTATGTTATACTCGTATGACAGGGGCTACAGCAAGAAGCATGATGTTATAAGACAACGCGCCCTCTCCCAGTAGGTCACACTTTGCGACTTCTCGGCGCCACTTATAATGTAACTGCTTACTATAACAACTTATATTATAATATTTTCAACATTTTACATTTTTCCCCATTTTGATGTGATTTTTACTTGCGATAAAAGGAGGTTTTGCATAAATAATGTATGTTTAATGTTTAATACATAAATAGTTATACATTATTTATGCAAAACCTTGTTTGCAAGCAACAATAATATTTAATATTTCTTATTAATATTTTGCTGCTGTAAATACTTTTTGAAAACTGACTATGTGATTTATGTCTATGAAATAATTTGCAATTTTTGGTATTTATTCTATGTTTGCTTTAAAGGCAAGGTATTATATTTTTAATAGAGCAAAAAACTATACTATGGTTTAACACAATATAAGAAAATTATCATTATTAATAATTTTAACAATTATTACTAATTGCCATAATAGACTACTAGTCATTCACCATCGTTTTCTTACGGCATTATAATATCTATTAAGAAAATAATTTTCTATACCAATTAAAACGATCTTGCTCTATCTAAAACATTAAAATTGGCGTATCTGTACAGTTAATATCTTTACAAACTAATCATTGTGGGGGGCTTAGGAACAGTAATGTAACACAAATGACAAAAAAAGTTTTCTGTTTGACTGTTTATCTGTTTGTAGGCGCTAATCTCCGAAACTACTGAACGAATTCGATTAAATCTTTTCTTATTTAATAGCTATTAAGTCTAGACAACTTATAGGATACCTTTTATCCCGGGAAAATGTTCTTTTCCCGTAATATACAAATTTTCGCGCAACGAAGTTGCGGACATCAACTAGTATATAATATAATTATTTATTAAATATTTAAATACTAAGTATTAAAATATGAAGGAATAATTATATGTAGTTATTACTAAATTACATGCTAAAATATCGTAATATGTGTCTATAATAATGTTCTCAGTTTGATGGCAGATACTGAATATCTCCGTAAATATTTTTGAGACCTACTGAGTGTTTAGGTGTAAGGTAGGACTGAAAAATATTTTTTTTAGAAATCAGCATTTGATTACATAAACCTAATTGTTTTGTGCAAGTTTATCTTCACAATAATGAAATAATAATGACCAGCTTTTGCGAGCGACTTCACTCGCGTAAGATTTAATATAGGTAACGAAGAATAAGAATAATTATGTATTTTTGGAACACGATGTTTTCCAAGACCATACGTAGCTTATGTTACTAATTACTATCCATCTTTTAACTAAGTATGTGCCAAATTTTCAGTCGTAGCTCCGTAAGAACTTGAAGGAAGGACAGACAAAAAATAAACAAACAACACACTTTCCCACTTAAAAAATAGGTATGTAAATCTGGATAAGAGTTACGATGATGAATAGAATAAATTTAAGTTTAGTTTATTTATTTGCAAAACCAAGTAAGTATACAATACAGACTTAGTGCCTTAAACAGGCGTTTGCTTAAAAATTAAGACAGTTTTTATATCTTACACATCTAATACGCTTTTAATATTGTGCATCTTATGTATATTTAAATGTATATATATTACACATTCTTAATATATTGTTTCGTACATAGCATACCAATATATTTTATGAACATTGGTTTTTTTCACATAAAGCTAATCATTTTCTTTGGAGAAAAATTCTTCCAGAGAGTAAAAGCATTTTTCTATTAGGTAAGTTTTTAGTTCATATGAAACAATAAACTGTATCGTTCAATGATATTGTGGGTGCAAAAATTCTTTCATTCCTATGTTGTATTATACGTTATATGAACGGAAGTAAATTGGTATAAATACATAAATATATAATCTACATAACTCAGTCGGTTTGAATTAAAATGGTTTTATCCCGGTGGCCCGATTCAAAAAAAAAAAACAATTTATAATATTAAAAATATTTTTAAAAAATAATCTAAAGATTTAGGGCAATTAACTAATAAATAACTATCACCGGTACCTTAACTATAAAACAATAATAAATCGAATATCTATACATATAATAAAACAGTAAAATTGGGGTGTCTGTATATTTAATATTTTTACAAAATAATCAATGTGGTGGTGCTAAGGAACAGTAATAGAACACATATCGACAAAAAAAAGTTGTCAGTCTGTTTGTCTATTTATCTGTTTGTACGCGCTAATCTCTGGAACTACTGGACGGATTTGAATAAATACTTTTTTGTTTAATAGCTATTAGGTCTGGGCAACACATAGGATACTTTTATCCCCGGGAAAATGTGCGGTTCCCGCGTGATATACAAATTTTTGCGCAACGGAGTTGCGGGCACCAACTTTTCACAAATAAAAGCTCTTAATTCTCGATAGTTAATGACCGTTAACAATAAATCGCTGCACCCCGCCCTAGAGCTGGGTGGTACCGGGTACGTGGTACGTGGTATTTAGTGGTACCGCTACCTGGAGCTGGGGCGATGGCGGATATCATGTGAGTTACCGTCGCCACGCCCTGCAGCGGGCTAAGATCATTATCATAGACCCTTTTCACTTGCACGCGGCTACGGCACGGTTACCGTGCGGTATTGCGCCTGTGTTCATACGAAATCCTACAGAATGAAAAAAAATTCGTTGGAAAGGTCTTGGGTTTCGTCAGGTTTATAAGAGAATTCAAGAAAATCTGTCAGTATTAAGGGTTCCCGAGCGAAAAGGCAAATACCGAACCCTTATAGTTGTATGTCTGTCTTTAGCGTTGCATTGCAACTTGCAATTAGGTCATTAGGTCAAAGTATATGAAGACCTAAGTGGAAGAAACGGGTAGCTAACTTTAAAATAACTGGTAATTTACGCAAAAAGGATTTTGCGTAAATTACCAGTTTCGGACCATAAAAATAATTTGAAATTAAAATAATGTGGATTTAATGTAAAGCTAGATACACTAGCTAGACGATGGAATAGGTAATCATAAGATTTGTTGCAATTTTATAGGAAAAAAGTAGTATTTACTCGAAAATTGAGAAATGTTAGTTATCCGCATCTTCTACTTATGTCTTCATATAACAATCTACTTCCTTCAAATGTACTGTGCCGTAATTTATCGTCGTTAAAGTTCTAACACCACGTAAGTCACATTTTGGGAATTCAGTCATTTTGATGGCGTTTTACAGAAAATCGGAAAACGCATCGCTTAAGTTAATCAGGAACACGAGTCAGCCAACAAAAAGTTGTACAATTTTTTAATTGCAAAATCTTATTAGTATGGTGATGTATACAGAATTCTATCAATTGTTTCACTCCCCTGAAAAGTTACCACTGTTGACTTACGTGGTGTTGGAACTACACTGCCGTCTACAAGCTAAAATATCGCTATGTACAAAAAGTACTTTTTGAGCTATGAGCAAAAAACACCGCAGTTTTTCTATGGGGTTTCATTTTAATAACTCGACGACTATAAAAGCTACAAAAATTTTGCTAATACACGTCGATAGAGCTTTTTCTTCTGATTATGATGACATCAAAATGTCAAAAACGACCAGATGTTGGTTAACAACATTTAAGCTTGAGGACGGCAGAACAACGTTAGTGTCATGTTGCATGATCGTCTTATCTCTGACAGGTGTAGGACTAGCGCTTATGGACTAGTGTATATTGTCTGGTGACCTCCGAACAATGGAATGTCCTGAGGTCGGGAAACTCGGCGCGGCGTGAGTGCGTGACACACACACACACACACACAGACAGACAAACGCGCGCAGATCTGCATCACAATACGGAGAGAGCGGGAAATTCGATTGTTATACCCAAAACTTGGAGGTCGCGGCTGTATTCAGTTCGGTAGTCTCTAGAATATTGAGTAGGGAATTAGAGAATATAGAAACTATGCCAAAACCAAAAGTATCCGCTCTACATTATCCGTTATAGTCCTTTCACGCGTTACTTTGATACATCATCCGACGAGAAAACGTCATTCGGACGAATCGGACATAACGAGTATGCAATAGCTACTTGACTCATATTGATTTTCAATAAACAAACGCATATTTATAGTAAAACTCGTCCTACGGAATCGTATTTCAAACATAATTTAATCATAAAATAAAAGCTTATGATTGATAAATAAAGTCGAATTGAAAATATGATTTTATTTGTAATTACGAAAACCCTTTTAATTTACTTCCGATTAGGATGTGACGTCATGTTAGTAGTAGTTTAATTACTTTTTATTCAAAAATATTAAAAACATAATGAACAATAAATTAATGAATAAATTAGCATTAAATTAGCTGAATTATGGATATACTTCAGCTCATTTCATTTTTGCTAATGTTTATGACACTTTAGACTTTTCGTTCGCCGTAAAATTAATTTTAAAAATAGTTTTTGATTTTTTATTGTAAGTTCCGACACCTGATTGTAGATTTGATTAGATTGTAGATTACGAGTTGGGATACATTTTTGAATAAAGAGTACCAAATACTCCTATTGTGACGTCACACTATGGCGGATCGTAAACTCATCGTGTTT